>JAQQSY010000452.1:0-16305 GCA_028646535.1 Procyon lotor | reverse complement strand
AAAAAAAAAAAAAACAACAACTCTGATGAGGGATTTTGTTGACTTCCACGTTCTTCAGTGTATTTACACTTCCCCCAAATTACTTCACTACATAAATAAACCCACAGGTGTGGGAAAATGGAGTGTGAGATAATCGAGAAAGGAAACAAAGAACTTAAAAAGTCAAGACACGCCAACCCCCCCGGGGGTAGTTAGAATAGTCATGGTGCCCCAGTAGGTGTCCCATAAACGTCTGACTAATGAAAGAACGGAGAGACTGGCTCAGAATGGTTTAGGTGTAGAGCACAGGTGATGTGTGAAGAGAATTACGGTCTTTCTGACCGTAACAACAACAACAAAATGTATGCGTGTATAATTTTAACAGGTGTTTTGAAAAAACCCTGGATCCTTCCAAGAAGAGACGAGGTTGAATAAAACAGGAATCACTGCGGTGAATTTGAGGATGGCCCCAGGCAGCTCATGCCTGCCATGCATTTTGCCTTCAACCATACTCACTTCTAAGGGTGGAATCTTCTCGAGGAAGTCATGCTGCAAGGAATCCTTGAGACCCTGGGGTACTGCTCCCCAGGGTCCCCTGGAGTCTGCCGGTAATAAGAGAAGGGAGCCTCGGGGCAGCTGCCGGTCAGTTTTCAACTCAGTGGCTACAGAGAACAGCTCCCAAAGACCCCGCTCTCCGACCTTCAGCCAGATTTCCCTTCTCTGACTTCAAAAATTAGTTGCATTTCCTTAGGTTTTCCCTTGGCACGTGTGTGCTCTCTCACTGTGACTCTCAAAGGACTCTGCTGCATAAGCTCGTTCCCTTGTCTGTCCCTTTCCTAGAGGCTTAGGACTGCCCCGTGTTCACTAAGTCTCCGCCGCCTCGCACGGTGCTTTGCACAGAGTAGGCATCTGGTAGACCATTGTTGAATGACTGAGGTTAAGCCATAAAGGGAAAGGCAATTTTAAAGAGAGCATGGGAGGAGGAGGAGGAGCTCTAATTGCAGTTAGTACAGTATGAGTCATTCAAAATCCCTTGCATTTGAATCGCACTGAACTGCAGGGAATTGTGACTCTCACATTTTATACCACTATTAGGTTCAGCTAAAACCCTGCTTGTTGTGCATTTACTGTATGCTGGGCCCAGGTATGAATTAGACATGATTCTTGCTCTTCAGAAGCTGCCAGTGAGTGGGGTGAAGTGAAACTGAAATACAGAACTGTACCCTGATGTGATGTGATCAATGGTTAAGACGTGCTTAATATGCATCAGAACCTGTTCCAAGTCCTTGTATTTCTTTACCTTGTTTAATGACCCAACGAGATAGATACTATTATTGCCCCCTTTTACAGATCAGGAAACCGAGACCCAGAAAGTTTAGTTAGTTAGATGATAGATAGATAGATAGATAGATAGATAGATAGATAGATAGATAGATCGTCCAAGATTGCAGTTGCTAAGTGGTAGGGCCAAAGGATGAACTCAGATTAATTAGAATTCAGAGACTTAGCCAGAATCCATTGCCTAATACCTCTCCAGGACAGAAGAGGGAGGGATTACTTCGGGAAAGGAGAGGAAGAGGAAGGGAGGAGGGAAGCCAGCAGGCATCAGGGAGGTGCTATTCCTTAAAGGATGATGTGAGTAACAGATAGGAGTATGGGAGACGAACAGGTTGGCAAAGGAAGGGTAAGTGGAAGCATTTGCAAAGGTCAGAGAATTGACCATAGTGTGTTCAGGGAACTAGAGTAGTTTACTGTCAATTAAACATAGTGTGCAAGGAATATAGGGCACAGAAGAGGTAGACAGGGATCGTATCATGGGAATCAGAAGATTCTCAAAAGTCAGTAGCACCTGGCAAAACCCTCACCTTCGTTTGGCACATAGTGTGCTCTCAGTACATCTTAATACATTTTGTTGAATGAAGGAATAAAAGAATAGGACTGAGAATTTCCTACTAGGGAAGGCTTATGCTTAGAGAAAACAGAAGAAAAGCAGAAGAGATGGAGAAGGTGGCTTCCAAGCTCAAGATATAGCAAATAAGGGGTAGAATGGCCGTATTACTTGGAATGGCTCAAAAGAGCTTTTACCGTGAGCTGGGAGCAGAGGATCCAAAGAAGTCAGCCATTGAGCTGCAATCTTGATGTTAAGGATGTGAAGGAGGAAGCCTACACAACTTCTCTCAGAGTAGCTAAAACTGTCTGAGTCCTGTTTTGTTTCTTTTTCCTTTATTTTATGTATTTTTAAAGATTTAATTTTTTTTACCTTTTTTTTTTTTTTTTTTTAAAGAGGGGTGGGTGGGAAGGGGGAGAGAGGGAGAGAGAGAATCTTAAGCAGGCTTCATGCCAATGCGGGGCTCGATCTCACGACCCTGAGATCATGACCTGAGGTGACATCAAGAGTTGGACACCAACGGAGCCATGTAGGTGCCCCTAAAAATGTAATTTTTTAAAAGTAATCTCCACCTAATGTGGGGCTTGAACTCATTACCCTGAGATCTGGAGTCACACGCTCTATCGACTGAGCCAGCCATGTGCCCCTCTTTTTCCTTTATTTTAAAGAAATATTACACATGAGACATTCTGTTATTATCATTATTATCATTAATGATCCCAGTGATTTTTTTTATAGGAAATCAAATAGGGACTTTAATATGACTATTTCTTGCAGTTTTTTTTTTTTAAAGATTTTATTTATTTATTTGACACAGAGAGAGAGATCACAAGTAGGCAGAGAGGCAGGCAGAGAGAGAGAGAAGCAGGCTCCCTGCTGAGCAGAGAGCCCAATGTGGGCTCGATCCCAGGACCCTGAGATCATGACCTGAGCCGAAAGTAGAGGCGTTAACCCACTGAGCCATCCAGGTGCCCCAGGTTTTGTTAATAAACATCTCATTTGACTGTGTGATGTGATTCAACAATCTAACATAGTACATAGAAGAGCAGAGGGATTGTGTATCATAGGAGATCATTTTTAAATAACACCACTCTCCCAGAGGCTCTTGGTTGGAGCTGGTTAGGAAATAGACGAAGATGAGATTGCCTTCTATGTCCAGGGCCTGATACATCAGTGGTCTCTGTGGCTATCTGAGATCGATATGTGCTTTGCAAGTAAAAGCAGCAGAGTTCAGACTGTCATCCTATTACTAATATATAAGCTCGTTCAGTACACTCTTGGACGATCATTTCTTCCGCTACATGGAAATGAATCAGAGAATCATGAGTACAGCCACTACGAGACAGGAGATAGGGGAGAATTTGTTCTTCCTCCCCATCCAACTGTTCAAATTTTTTTAAAAATTAAAAATTTAATAGAACCATCAGAAATATATTTAATCAGCTATGTCAGTTGTAAGACTATCAAGGCAAAAGTAACCCCACTCTCCTCTCGCCCATTTTTTAACCTGGCAAAACCATCAGCTGCTATCTTTTTAAATTTCTTTCTTCTCCTTCCTTTTTCATTACAGCCTCTTCCATATCAGAATTCCTGGAGAGGGGTCAGGAATCACGAGGATCATGGAGAAACTCTCACAACATTGGGTTCAAACTACAGAATACAGGCTTCTCCTTCTTTTCTTTCACCATTGGAAAAAAAAAATCAGTCATATTGCCCAACTCGGGTAGAGTCTGACATCCAAAAGCAATGCTAAAATTTTCCCAAGAATGTGCTTTGGATGCACTTTAACATTCCTTAATTCATTTGTTTGTTTGTTCCTTCACTCAACAATTAATATAGGTCAGATATTATGCAAGGGACTAGGGCTTCAAAGACCGCTTAGTGGGAAGACAAACATTAAAAGCAAATGATTACAGTGATATATAATAAAGTTAGAAAAAAGCATTGTAGGACTTTCAAGAATGATAATGGTTAGCTCTGCTCTGAGAAGTTATAAAAAGCTTTCTGGAAAAGGAAGCATTTCTATTTGAAGACTAAATTAGAGGTCATTTGGTAAACAGTGCAGGAAAGAACTTTCTCGAAAGGGGGGATATAGAGGGAGGCAGGAAATCATGGTACACTGGGCAAGTGCAAGTACATTATGATGATTAAGATGAAAAGGGGGTATAGAATTGGTGAGAGTAAGAGGCTGGAAAGGGTTGTTAGAGCAATGGCCAAAAGGATTTTGTCTGCCTTGTTTGCTATGGGGAGTTTGGACTTCATCCTGGAGGCCATAGGCAAACCATTGAAGAATTTTAAGCAGGGGAGAAACACTACAAAAATTTCATTTTAGAGAGATGAATCTGGCTTCAGTGAGGATAGACTAGAAGGAGATAAGGCTGGAAACCTTCCAGTTTCCCTTGGCATAGCTGCCTGAGGACTGGTGTGTGTGTTTGGTGGGGGGGAAGGGGACGGGGTTTAGAAGAATCGCTTACCCAAGTGCTAGGGAGTGAATGCTGGAAGGCAAATACCAAGATTATGTCTGGGACAGATGCTGGGGTTGAGTTGGAGTGGAATGTCCAACAGGAACCATCAAGGCTGGGATCAGGGGCCCAGAAGAGACAAGAGTAAAGAGTACCAGATTAGAATACAGGGAACAGGAGGTAGCCCGCATAATTCCAAGAATGGAAGCCAGTATAGCAGTGGGACTGTTATGTGGTGGGACTTTTATATTTTCACACATTTCTTAAGCACAGCTACATATTTTCACACATTTCTGTGGGCAGAATGGGTTCATTGGAAGAAGCCAGGATGAGACAGACCAAAAGCATGGAGACTCATTGGAACTCAGAGTTGTCCAGTCAAGAAACACTACAGAAGAAGAGAGTGGCACAGCTGATGAAGAGGAAGATGGGCGGTTGTTTTCCTGGAACATTTTCCAGGATAAATTAACAGCAAAATGTATCCCCAGATAGCAAATCACATTAATGGTAAGTCGTTATTTTATGTTAAACTTTGGAGTTTAATTTTGGAGACTATCAAAGACCATATTTTTAGCTTTTGCATAATTAATACTGAGCCTCTCTTTCTGGCAATAGACTCAAGGGCCAATTGTTCATGCATGAATCTGTCCCCTGCTTCATAACAAACCATTATTAATCACATGAAGGAGGATACTTGTCTTCTTATTATATAAGAGACAGGACACTCCCCGGATCATCTAAAGGAATTTCAAATTATGAACGTGGGGCCAGAATGCATACCGCTAGAGATTATCGTATGATTTGTCAGGAGACCACTTGGGCTCACCCTCATTTTGTGTGAACACACGTGACCAGAGTTCCTGCATTTGGCCCAGAGCCACTTCCTGACTCCACGAGAGGAGGGCAGTGATGAGGCGTTAAACGTCGTAGGCAGCAGTAGTGAAGGTACCCGCCGCAGAGGGAGGCCCAATATTCCTTTTTTTGCAGGAGACAGTCTGCCAGCACTTTAGAGCTCATGCGGGATGCCCCATGCAATGCTTCTCCTGGGTAACGCAGATTGGATTAGGACCTTCTTGGGAATGAGGTCCAGGCATCCCATCCCGACACAATGGTTTTGTCCTCCCCTTCTCTTAGTTCCAGTCACCTCGCCGACCTCCACTGGCACCGACTTTCCAGGTAGCAGTGCCCTGTTCTCCCTTCTACCGCTGGCCGCCCTAACCACCTGTGGCCCCCCTGCATGTGTAGCCCCCCTAAATCCTTATATCTGCCTTTCAAGGTCACCTGACCTAACCCTTCCATTCCGCCCTGATCTGAGGGCAGCTGCACTAAATCTCAGGCCCCCCCTTCTTAAGGGGGGGTCTTCAGGGAGAACCAGAAGGGAAACAATACAAACTTAGTCTCAAACAGGCTTTCAGTCCACAATCTTAAATTTTTCTTTTCTAGAAGGGCCACATATACCCCTTCTAGAAAAGCATGTTCATAGCAGCAATGGCCATAATTGCCAAACTGTGGAAAGAGCCAAGATGCCCTTTAACGGACGAATGGATAAAGAAGATGTGGTCCATATGTACAATGGAATATTATGCCTCCATCAGAAAGGGTGAATACCCAACTTTTGTATCAACATGGATGGGACTGGAAGAGATTATGCTGAGTGAAATAAGTCAAGCAGAGAGAGTCGATTATCATACGGTTTCACTGAAATGCTGAGCATAAAGAAAAACATGGAGGACATTGTGAGAAGGAAAGGAAGGGTGAATGGGGGGAAATCAGAGGGGGCTGAGCCCCATGAACCATGAGGGACTGTGGACTCTGAGCAACAAACTGAGGGTTTTGAAGGGGAGGGGGTGAGGGGTTGGGCGAGCCTGGTGGTGGGTATTGAGGAGGCACGTATTGCATGGAGCACTGGGTGTGGTGCATGAACAATGAACCTTGGAACACTGAAAAAAATAACATTAAAAATTTTTTTTCTTTTCTGATTTTTTTTTTGAGATGAGAGTGTAATATTGTCCATGGTGGTGTAGGAATGAAATGGCTCTGTGACAAAGAATAGTCACCCTAAACCTCAATGTAGGACGTGTGTTCAGGTGAATTATAAGACCAGGTTCAGTGTGAGAAGAACTTAGTGTATATGAAAACTTCAGAACTTGAAACCTACAAAATCACTTCAGATTTCTAAAGCTGGAAGAAATAGGTCTTCTAGACTTTAATTTTGTGCTTCTGATTCCTTTGGTTGAAAGCTATACAGTGGAAGACTGTCAGTAAATACGTCTTTATAATTAGTTATACAAACCAAGCATAGAGTCTCATATCTTGATTTATCATATTTATTTTATGTATATATACACATAATAAATATATAATGTATGTGTATATATGTTTATATTTCTTCAGTGCCCACTTGTGTTAGTTTGACTCCTTCAGGCTGCAAAGACAAGACCCATTCCAGGGACCCTACGTTTGTTTAAGGCGCTTGCGGCAGCCCCACAGCAGCCCTTGGCTCCCTTGCCGCAGCCCCCCCCCTTCGTGGGTGGTTTTAACTTCCCTGGTGAAAGGACTTGGGGCAAGGAACTGGGGGTGGATCCTGGTGCTTCCAGGCCCACTCAGCCCATCTCGGCATGTTCCCGTTTGCCTTGCTAACCAAGCCAGGCTGGTTCTCGCTCAGTAACGGTCTTTGTAAAGCCCCTAGAGAGGGTGACACAGTGAACAGTCCAGCAATAGGAGGTAGGCAGGGCAAATGGAACAGGGATTTAGAAGGTCTTCTAGTTAAAAACAAGATTCCTATAGAAATAGGACCATTCTCTCATTTCAGTTTAATAAACTATTATTACTATTTAGAAAGAGAGAGAGAGAAAGAACATGTGCGCACAGGAGCAGGGAAGGGGCAGAGGGAGAGGGAGAGAGAATCCCAAGCAGTCTCTTTGCTCAGTGTGGAGCCTGATACAGGGCTCCATCTCACGACCCAGAGTTCATGACCTGAGCCAAAACCAAGAGCTGGATGCCTAACTGACTGAGCCACCAGGAGCCCCTAAACTCCTATTCTAAATGGTGCAATAATGTGCACAAACAGATTTGGGAGCCCCTACCCCATTATGGCAAGGGCTAAGAAGACAGGACTTGTTTTACACAATTCATTAGCCTACTTAATTAAAATTTTTTTCTTTGCTCTGTTTTTCACAGTTCAACAACTTAATTTTTATGTAAAGTGTAAGTTGGCCATTTTATATAAAATTCAAATTATAGAATATAAAATATATTTGTCAAGATGTAAAAATAGGGGTGCCTGGATGGCTCAGTTATTAAGCATCTGCCTTCGGCTCAGGTCATGACCTGACCTGGGATTGAGCCTGCATCCAGCTCCCTACTCGGCGGGAAGCCTGCTTCTCCCTCTTTCACTCCCCTGACCTGTGTTCCCTCTCTTGCTGGGTCTCTCTCTGCCAAATAAATTTTAAAAAATCTTAAAAAAAGATGTAAAAATATATTTGCTTACAAATATGAGAGACTGAATATACAAACAATGAATGACCAGACCGTCTATAAAATTAGAACTCTGACCCACAACCTGCAGCAACCTGCCCAGAGAAGCAACCCACTTATCTACAAAATCAGCCCAGGAAGCCAGCCTCCTGTAAGTCAGGCTCGCAGGAGGCCAGATTGCTATCTCTAGAAATGATCCGTGAAGCAAAACAATAACTTCTGGAACAACCACTCCGAAATGGGGGGAACTTGATTAATAACTAAGAGCTTCCCTGATTTCTCCCCCTGCTTCTAACTTAGCACCAACCAGAGAAAGCCAAATGTTCACTCCTAACCAATCGCATCGGATGATGGCCCCCTCTGCCTAGCCTGCCTACTGTTTCCCGTGCTAACAGCAGCCTCCCATCAGGACATACCTGAAGCCTTCCCTCTTTCCACCATAAAGCTTTCCCACTTATCTGCCTGCCTTTGACTCTGCCAAAATGCTCGTGAAGGTGGCTGTCTCCCTTGCTCGAGTAAGCGCTGAATAAGTAAGCTTTGCTTTTCTACTTTGGTGGGTCTTTGCTTCCACAGATATAATATATAAATAAATTTGTATAAACTCTAAGTAGCTAGCACACACTCTCTCTAAAGAATTCAAGCAACATATAAAAACAAAAAAAGGGGGGGCACCCAGGTGGTTCTGTCGATGGACCATATAATTCTTGATCTCAGGTTGTAAGTTCAAGCCCCACATGGGGTATAGAGATTACTTAAAAATACAATCTTTAAAAAAAAAAAAAGGGGGTGCCTGGGTGGCTCAGTCAGTTGGTTTCAGCTCTGTTTGAGATCTCAGGGTTGTGGGACTGAGCCTGCCTGGCTCCATGATCAGTGGGGAGTCTGCTTCTCTCCCTCTCCTTCTGCCCCTCCCCCCTTGCACATGCATGTGCGTGCTGTCACACACATACTCTCTCTCAAATAAATAAATCTTAAAAAGAAAAAGGGAAGTCAAGTTCATCTAAAATCCTACTACTCTGAGATAATCATTAACCTTTGGTGATCATTGTTTTTCTGCATTATTTTAGGATTATATATATAAAATAAAAGTTAAAAATATATGTATGATTTGTTTTTTATAAGATTTTATTTATTTGACAGAGAGAAAAGCTAGAGAGGGAACACAAGCAGAGGGAATGGTAGTGGGAGAAGCAGGCTCCCTGCTGAGCAAAGAGCCCGATGCAGGACTCGATCCCAGGACTCTGGGATCATGACCTGAGCCAAAGGCAGACGCTTAATGACTGAGCCACCCAGGTGCCCCAAAAATATATGTATGATTTTACATGAACAGTATCATATCCTATATTGCTTTTATCATGGACATTTACCATCTCACCCTCTCTACTTTAGTATCCCATTTCTGATCACTGACCATTCCAAGTGACCCATGTTAATCCCTAGTAAATGTCCATTTATATATTTATCAACATTTATATAATTCTATATAGATACATCCTATCTATCTATGTATCTATAACATATAGATTTCGAGGGTAATTTAAAAAAAATGGGAACAAATTATATTCTATAGATTCTTTGTCTGTTTTTAGTTTTTTGTGTTCCTGGCTTTTCTCCTGCCAAGGTTGCTTATGGGATCCTTCCAGACCATCTGGTACGGCTCTACTTCATGCTTTTTCATGGCTGTGTAGTATTCCATGAGCATACCACACCATATTCAGCCATCCACCTTCCCTGGTGGACTTCCACTTTGTTTTCAGTTTTTGGCATCCTTTTATATTAGCACTCTTATTTCCAAAGGGTAGACTCCTAGAAATGGAATCGATGAGCTGAAGAGCACACATAATTCTCATTTTGGAAAGATATTGCCAGATGGCTTTCCAAAAAAAAAAAAAAAAAAAAAAAAAGGCTGTAACACTTCAATTTCACCTGCCATATATTTTAGTCATTTTCCCTTGAACCTTCCCAAATGCAAGAGAATTGAGAAATAAGTGAAAAATTTATACTAAATTCATTATCAGAGACTACCATTCTGCAATATTTTGGTGAAATTTATACACTGGGCAGGGGATTTTTTCATTTAGGTTAAAATAACTTTCAGTAGAGAGGTAGCCCATGCCACATGGAAATAATCCTTTCAGTCTGGACCATCTTCTGGAGCCGATTTTGACATGACAGACTTCAGAGGTGATTATCACACCTGTCAGAGGCCAGGTACCTGAGCAACCCATGAGCATTCTCGAAGAACACACTAAGGCCTCTCGTGCTCATCTCAGGGGAGAGCAGAGTCAGGCGTGGATAAACCGGTTGCTGCTATATGATCCTGGGAGATGAGTGACAGTCCCTTTAACGTGGCTTTAAATTAGATAGACTCTTTTCTCTGCTGTTTTCTTCTGTAAGAAAATTAAGAATGCTTCAGTTCTTGCAAATGAGACAATTCTTTTCCCCTAGAGTTTGGATTGGTCAATGGCATAATACACTAAAACGCAAGAGGCATCCTATTATACTGTAGGAGAGAAATCTCTGTCAACTGTAGAAATGCTCCTGGGGACCTCTTGACCTTGCAGGAGATGCCCGTGACTGTCAGGAAGCTCGGGGCTGCACAGATCTTTCACGGCTGGCTGTGAATGGGAATCAGAACCGGCAAGACTTGGCTCATGGCTGCTGAGGGACCTGAGGCGGAGCATGAATGAACAGTCCATTGAGGCGGAGACCAGGGACCAGTGGCAGTCGAGCAGGCATCCAGGGGTCCCTTGACCCTGAACCAGCTGGTGGAGAAGAACCACAGCAGTACAAACCGAGGCAGTTGAGGAGACAGGAGTTACATGTTGGCATGAGAAAGCTGAGGCTCTATGCCCAAAATGGAGTTTTGCAAGGAAAGGAAATCCATGGAGAGCACTAATGGTTGTGTGCATAATGTAGGGGTGGGGGGAGAGGGATTCTTGCTTAAACACATTCTTCAGGCCATGTAAGTAGAAAATTAATTGGTGAAATTTCTCTTAGTTTAGGGGAATCATGAAGGTGGTCTAGGCCCTGATAAATTAATCAGGTTGTGTTTAGAAAGTCAGATCTAATCAAGATGGCATCCTGCTTTCTTTTAGAGCACTGAGCACAGACATGTAAGCATCTTGCCTTAGTCCCTCCTTTGTCAAAGAATGACTCATTTTCAGTCAAGGAAAGAAGCAGATCATACATTCTTGTGGGGCCCTGGGGTTCATAGAACCCCCAGGCTGCTTACTAACATTCTGGTCTCCAAGTGATTCATATTCGAAGCAAAATAATAGCTGAATCTAATATACATACCCACCTACCTAGATTTATATGCCTATAAAACACCAGACCAAAAACCAAACCCAAACCCCGATGGGGATAATTCCTGCCAGAGCTCATTACTCTTGGAAACTTCAATACAGAGGTAGAAGACCTACTCGCCAGCAGAATTTTTTTTTACATCAAAATCTGAAAACATATTAATTATATCAGTTACAGCCAGTTGAAAGTTTTGTGGGTCTTGACGTGGCTCCTTCTTAGGACAGAGGTAATAAGTTTCGAAACTCCCTTGTTAAAGGAAGTCCAGGGACAGCGGGTCCGGGTTTGTCTCTGAAAGAAAGCCAGCACCTTCCTTCTCCTCCTGCTGCGTCACAACCCTCTTGCTCCCAACCACGGATCTGTGCAGCAGAGACCACAGATTCTAGGCCATCACAGATGGACCTCACAACATGTGGGAGAAACCGATCCCGTTCCAAATGTGCAAGTGTGTGCGGCTGGAATAGGAAACTTGTGGTCCAGGGAAGGGACTGTGGCTGTCAGATCTCCTGAACTGTCTGGTTTAAAGGCTTTAGCTGGGAGCTGGGGGTGGGGGGTGGATGGGATGGGGCTGTTAAAACTGGAATAGGGGAGCCCTTGGACATTGTCCGGTAATCAGCAGTGATATTATTAAAGCAAAAAAAAAAAAAAAAAGGACAGAACAAATAAATACAGCTATTAGAAAAAGGGGTAAGAAAATTGAAAGTGACTGACTAGAAAACTAGGTAAACTATAGGCTTTTGAATACTGTTCAAAATATTCAAATGTAAAAATTAAACAGTAAGGAAGACAAGAGAAGTACGATTAAGGTAAAAGAAAGCCATGACAGGGAAGAAGGTATTTCAAAGATAAACATAATAACATAGTACCTTAGAAGGATGCAGTTAAGCCAAGAGATTATAAAATGTAAAAAGTTATGAGTTTTTTACATTTTTACATTTTTCACATAAAATGTAAAAAGTTATTTAACTTTAAAATAACTTTTTACATTTTAAATAAGTTTTACATTTATAAATGTAAAAAGAGTTAAAAATGAAAGTAAAAATGGGTAACAGATACCAACTCTAGGGTTAACATCTCCACATCTCCAAAGCTTCCAAGATGAGGCCACTTACGTCCAAGGTGAGTCCCAGTCTGCTGAAGGTCAAGCACAGGATGTCTGGCCTCCTGCCTGCCCCTGGCCCTGCTGGTTCCCCTGCACGGCCCCTTGTCCACTTGGGTAGATGCTCTCTCTGCGCTGTAGGCAGGTGAGCTCCCCTACCCCCCGACGGCAGCGGCGCGCAGACCGGCCGGGTGCACCGACAACCAGCCTGGGAGGCTGAACCATGTCGTCCAAGTTTGAGCTGGAGGACAGGCCCCCAGGATACCGAGAAAATGCCCCACGCTTTAAAATGTTCCCGGCTTAAAAAAGACCCAGTAGATGGTCATGGTGGGGTTTTTAATTCACCCTAACGGTCTGTGTGTTGCACTCGAAGTTGTCTCACCCAGTTGGTGAATTCTAGTAGTGATGCTGAGTGTATTCTCAGCATCCTCTTCTAGAGTGGAACTGTGGGCTGAGCTATTACCAGAGAAGACAGTGTTGAAAAAATCCCGGGAATCCCAGGTTCCCAGTCTCTGGGGGAGGCCTAACACAGGCCTCAGTGAGAAAGGCAGTGGGAATTCATTGTGGGGCGGGAAACAGAGCCTACGATTATGCTCCTTAGCCCGAGTTTCTCACTTGCTCAACTCTGGACACGTGTTTCACGCCACAGTATTTAACTTCTAATGCAGTGACCTACATTTAAATGACTTCCAGTAATAAAGAGATGTTTGCTGATTTGAATCTCGATAGAATTTAGAGAATTGACTTACAGTTTTCATTGCTTCATGGAAATGTGCCAAATCATGTCACTTCGTCTGTACATGTTGCCGTACTCAGATGGCTTTACATATGCTGTATGTGTAAAAATATTTTCTGGTCTTTTTTTTTTTTTTTCTGGAACCACATCTATAGCCAAAATTTTAGTATGATGTGTATTGTTTTAGGAGTTTTTCAAGGGATTATTTAAAGAGGCATTTGTGCAGGGATTATCCTTTTCTCTTCACATTCCCAATACCTTCTGCTTCACCTTCATTCCCAGTTGGTAGTCTTGCTTCCTGGACTTCATTGGGAAACTGAGGCAAATGAGAGCGAACACAAGCTCCCGCCCCCAGCTGGGCTCCCTTGGGCTCATCTATGCCCATTAGCCCGGCTTCCCTTGTGACCCCCATGACACCCCTCAGCCCCTTCACTAGAGTATGAGAGCCATGCCCCTCTCACCTACTCAAGGCTGTCTCTCCCGGGAGCATCCCTTCTTGTCTTTCTACCAGAGTGTTCCCACCCACCTACAAAATCCTACAGCTACCGCTCCTTTTCCCTGCTGCCCCACGGCCCACTCTTAGTTCAGCATCCAGGGGGATCCTGTTAAAACCCAAGTCACCTTTGTTAGGAATCACCTAACACATTCCTATCTCAGTCAGAGAGGAAAGGGCAAAACTTACAAGATGACCAACAAGGCCTCACATAGTTTTCTCTTCCCTTTTCCACTGATTTGCCCTGATTCGGCGTAGTGAGCTCTTTGCTATCTCTTAATCATGCCAAGAGTGTTCCCAACTTCCATCTTTTACATTTGCTTCCTTCTGCCTGGAATGCTCTCCCTTAGACATGCTGCTCCCTCACTCCCCACAGGACTCTGCTCCAATATCACTCTCTTGGGGAGCTCTACGTTGACCACCTTATTTAAAACTGCATGCCTTATCCCTGTACCCTAGGCCCTACTTAGGGTTCATCACCTTCCAATATGCCATGTGAGTTATTTATTTACTTTGTTATATTCTGTTTTTCCTCCATCAGTATGTGTGTTTCACGAAGGCAGGAATGTATGTATGTCCACTGCTGTGAAAAGGGCCTGGCACACAGTAGCCCCTTGGTTAGTATTTGTCATTTGAATGAATGAAGAAGTAAATCATTAAGAACAGCGACATTGTTGGCTCATCCATTGCTCTGCCTCCAGTGATTAGTACAATCTCTAGCTCACAATGATTTTCCAATAATTATTTGCTGAATGAATGGATAAATGAATTCAGAGGGAAACGAAACACTAAGAACTGCACAGTACCATCTTGCGGTCCGGGGCCACCCAGCCTTGCCCCAGAGCCTCTGTGGGGGCTGGGCCAGTTCTCTGCTTTTACCTTCATTTGGCTCAGAAATGGCCCTAGTTGAAAATCGAAAACATGATTAATTTACGGTCTGTAGCCTCAGCGGATCCCTCACATATTTCCAAATGATGGGGTAAGTCTGGGGAGGGGGAGGGTTGTAGGTTGGGGAGGACAAAGGGGAAAGGTTGGGATTATGCCAGCAGTTCTGTCCTGGCTTTTTATTTGTCGAATTCAGTTTATTAATTCATCCAAGAAATATTCACAGAATTTCATCTACGCGTGGGCCGCCAGAGTACAATTCATTCATTCATGCTTTCATTCAACAATGCTGAATGCTGCCCGATGTTCTTGCAGCTCTGAGCTGTTTCTGCTCAGGGGTAAATGTCCAGCATCAGGGAGTGGAGATGTGGCCTTGGGGGATGGTGAGGAGACTACTTATGACCCCCTCTTGGAAGGAGAAGACAACTGAGAGAGGCTTATTCAACTGGGGTTCCTTGGGAGCCCTACATGATCCCAAAGGAACAAGCAAAGCCCCAAACCGTCCTGGGGGTTAAGCCTCCTTTAAGTGAGGATGTCACTGACTGTCCTTCGATGAGAAGAGCACCCAGAGCTCGAATTCACCTGGCAGCTTTTTTTCTTCCTTATCCTTTGTTGCTATATCTTATCTGACCTAAAAAACTGGAAGGTGGTTTGATACCATTCTACTACCTTAAGAGTCTTTGTCTTTAGCATTTATTCTGTTTCTGGTAGTGAGATTTATATTTACAGCCAGAAGCCGATGATGAACAAGAATCTTAAGCACCCACTAGCTCACACCTAACAAGGGTTGCACCTAGATACCCAGTAGCCATTTATTCCATTCATTGTGCTTTTTGAGGAGCAGGGAGGGAGGCTGTCTTTTCCTTCCTGCAGGCACCATCCATATCTTTCTCTAAATTCAGCTTTCCTCTGTTTCCTAGAAGCCTACACAAAAAGGCTGGCAAACATCAATCACATGGTAGGAGGCAGACTTGGTCTCTTCCCTGGTGTGAATGGAAGCGGGGGGTGCGGGGGACATGGCTTATTCTTTCCCAAAGTCTGAGTGTGAAAGGAAGCCGGGGATTGAGGGGAAAGCCAGAGAAGGACTTTGAGTTAAGGGCGGACTTTTTAAACGGGATGAAGTGACTTTACTAGCATATGTGGCCTGAGGGGAATCACTGAAGAGTGTCACAAAATAAAATTCAACCGAGTAGATCTGAAGATCTAATTGGCTTTGTTAAATGATTCATGAACCGGGCAGCATGGCATCTCGCAAGCAGAGGGGAGGTCTGCTGAGCTGTACAAGGGAACGGTTTTTAAAGGCAGAGAGAAGGCATTAAAAAAAAAGAAAGGAATTTATTGGGGAGGGATGCATTGTTTAGGCAAGGTGGCCCTCCTAAGGGAAGCGGGAGGGTCTCAGTAAATTTCCTAGAGCTGACCAGGAAACTCCATGCCAACCTGTTAAAGGTTATGTTGGGGGGTGGGCGTGGGTTTGACCCTGCAGTTAGGTTAGGTATTAAGTCTTAATTTCCTGACTTGAGGCCTTAACCTAAGTGATGTCACTTTGGACATGCAGCTGGTTTTCTTTAAACAAGAAGAAGTGATTCCAAATATATAGAAGAGAGAGGAAACCATTAAATAATGAACAAAGGAATGAATTAATATGCTGAGGAGTTGGCGGGTGTTGGGGGGCTTGGAGAGAGCGGCAAAGGATGAGAAGAACCCCTAAAGTGATGGACCAGGGGCTGAGCAGAGGACAGGAGAGCGCGCTGAGCTGTTGGCGGGGGCCTCTCAGGCATTGGTGCGTGGGGATAATGGATCTCCTCACAGGGACTGGGAGTAGAAACCGTCCTTGTAAAGGCTTACCCCAGCACGAGGCACATGGAGGCTCGGGGCAGTCGTTGTTATCACTAGGTCCATGAATCACTCTGCGAGAAACAGAGTGATTTTTAAAAAATTTCATCCTGATATAATTTCATGTTGACATGGTACCGCCCCACCTTT
>JAQQSY010000451.1:0-16307 GCA_028646535.1 Procyon lotor | reverse complement strand
GCAGCCATCAAGAGAAACGAATCTGGCCATTTGAAATGACATAGATGGAACTGGAAGGTATTATGCTAAGCAAAATAAGTCAGTCAGAGAAATACAATTATCACATGATCTCTCTGATATGAAGAATTTGAGAGGCAAGGCGGGAGTTTTGGTGGGGGGGAGAGTAATGAAACAGTAAGGGATGGGGAGGGAGACAAACCATAAGAGACTCCTAGACTCACGAAATGAACTAAGGGTGGCTGGGAGGCAGGGGTTTAGGGATGGGGTGGCTCGGTTGTGGACATTAGGGAGGGTATGTGCTATTTTAAGTGCTGTGAAATGTGTAAGTCTGCTGATTCACAGACATGTACCCTGGGGCAAATAATACATTATATGTTAATAAAAATTAAAAAAAAAAAAAAAGAAGAAAAATAAAGCAGAGTAAACAAGAGTTTTGCTCTTAGGACATTTACAGAACTTTTTGAGGAGGTGATCTAAGTAGAGACCCAAATGGCATGAAATGGTCAACCATATTGATATCTTCAGAGGAGTGTCCCATAAAGAGAAAACAACTCACAGGAAATCCCTGAGCAGGGGATAGACATGAACTGATTTTTCTTTTAAAAGGATTTCTCTGGCTTCTGTGTAAATAATAGACTTGTGTGCATAAGCAAGACAGAAGCAAAGACACCATCAAGAGATTATGTGTCCTTAACTAGGTGATTCAAAGCAAGTCCCAAATGTCCATTACTTATGAATCATCTTGGCCCCTAAGTAGAATGTGATTTTCTTACCTCTGCTGTACTATTTATTCTCAAGAATTTTATGTATTTCATGGATCTGTTTTGTCAATGTTAAGCCTAAAAGTTCAATTATATTTTGTGGGGGGAATAGGAAAAAATAGTTCAATTGGATAGTGGTTAGCCCTCAATTATTAAATCATGGCAGTGCTTACTGGAAATGGCTTTGGTCGCTATAGACTTGCTGTTTGTATTTTTAAATGAAAAAGATAAGTCCAGTAAAGTCTTCCTCCTATTGCCAAGAATAAAAGCCCAGCTTTACGAAAGCTCATCAAGACTGACTTGCCACACTGTTCCACCTTTGAGGCATTTGGGGGAGGTGATTTTTTATTTTAATCCAGAGACTGCCTAAAGACATTTACCCTTTCCAACTTAAAAGCCTTGGGTAAGGCCATACAAATTATATTCATGCCAACTTACCTAATGAGAGCAGCATATGCTTTCTTCATTTAAATGGCAGAATGGTAAACACAGACAAAACACATTAGTTACCATTAGCAACTATATCAAAATTAGCAAATTTAGGTTAGTCTTGAAAAATTACACATATATATCATATTTTAATAATCATTTCCCCAGTATGAAGTTTCAATGTAGCTTGATGGGAAGATTTAAAAATAGATAATTTTTGCATAAAAATCAGTTGCAGTGAATTAGATGTAAGATGTGAAATCTTAAAACAGGGCTGGTAATAAAACAAAAGAATAATTTGATTCTGCTTTCATAAGATGTTATTTCACTTTCTATGTTATAAAGTCCTGAATATAATGATAATAAAACTGAGTGAACTTAGTTCCTTTAATTTTACTCTGATACATTGTTTTGACTTTAACTATTATGGGCTTTAACCTACAGATAATGAAAAAGCTTAAGCTCTCTGTAGCCGTATTAGTAAAGAGTTTACAGTATAATGTTGACAAATCATTCATTATATTTTATATCACGTTCCCTTATATGTCACTACATATGAAGACTTTAGCACCTTTTTACATATATTTATTTTGACTTTTGAGAGAAGATAATAAAACTGAAGATTGTATGCTTAAGAAGTAGGTATTTTTGTGGGAAATGTTTTACTTGACATTTCAACACTGATTATTATTACTTTATATCATTCATATACTGTAATAAATATAAGTAACTTAATAACTAAATATCAAAATATATTCTCGTAACATATAGACAAATGTGAGATTTCTTATTTAAGGAACTCCATTTTGGTATGTATTCTTAGAGGCAGGTAAAAATGAGAGATTAATGATGTTTGAGGTTTAAAAAACGATGTTCAAAAAACTTATCTGCTTACAACATTAATGTATGACTCTTTGTGGCTTGAGATTGGTCTAGGGGTTGGTATGTTGTCCCGGAACTTTTTGCTATTGGCACAGTGCTTGCCTTAGATACTTTTTTGAATCATTGTTCTCATTAGCTTAGAATATGTAGCAAACAAATTACAATTGAGTTTTACTTTTGTCATTTAGAATTGAGGTAAGATAACAGGAATCCGTTAGCACACCTTTAGGTGCACTTTGCCCTAAGTAGTTGACTGTGGAAAATAATTGTCAGAATTCTGACTCTTAATTCATATAACATGATCAGTTCAGAAAAGCCATACTATATCTTGATAAAATTGATTCTACTGATTTTATTTTTCCAGAATTCAGAAAACATTATTGTAGGCAAAGCACATATGTAAAACTAGATGTGTTCAAGGAGATAAAAGAATCCAGCATCTATTGAGCATCTGCTATATGGCATGCAGTGAGTTAGTTGGTTACCCAGCAGTAAATATTTATCAGGCATGATACAATTCATTCATTATAGATCTTCTCATTGCTGTTATCAACATCTCATAATCAATTAACGTGATGGCACAATATCCAAAAAACAAAGCTATTTCAATTTCAAGGAGGGAGTTGTAAAAGAGGATATCATTAAAATAAGGCACAAATCAGAGCCAAGGTACTTGGCAGGATAGTGGATTTTGTCTGTTTGTCTTCTGGGAAACATTTTTCTGTGCTTATGAACCAAAATAGAGCAATACCCTAGTGTTTTTCACACCTATGATGCTCTATTTATGCTCCCTTTCCCTTAAGGAAAGTGAACTTTGGAAGTTTATTTCTCCCTGGGTTACATGCCCTGCCACAATGACTCAGTAAAACTACCCCTTTCATCCTGGCCAAAGTGAACTATAAATAACATGTAACCTAGAAAATATGGATGGTGGCAGCCTCTGAGACATCTGGGATCAAATTCTACTCAGTAAGTTTCCTTCTCATCAACCTATGAAAAACAATGCCACTCAACTCCTCTCATGGTGGAAACATTACTTCTAGATGAATAGTAAGGATGCAGAATAATTATCAGGGAGAATAGTGATACTGAGTTTCTGTTTTGGCCCCAGTCTTGAAAGCACTAGAGTCTGAATGCTTGAAGAGCTGCTGACATAGTTTAATACTAAATATAATGCTACATTGCACAGATTATTTATCAGTGTAATGACTCCTTTCTTTCATGTAAAGAAATCTATGCAGTTTCATTAATATCAAGATAGCTGATGGACTTGCCACTTAGTTTTACACTTTTTCTAGACAGCCTTACACAATGTTTATGTACTGCATTTAACTTCACAAAGTAAATATTAAAATGAACTCAATAAACTGAGTATGTATTTTAGCAACATGTTATTTATCTTTACAGTTGCATTCTATTAAAAGCCTCTTCAAATTTGAAAGAGCAAGTATCACATTTTCCATTTTTTGCAGATGAAGAAACTAAAAATCAGACTTGGTGAATGACTTTTCTAAAGTCCAGCAATTAAGTAATTGATATCAAGTATTAAGATATACTCTACTCATTTCCACTGAATCAGTCAATGGTATGTAGACATTCTTAGGATGTTCTCCTTGGCACGCCATTTTCACATCATGTGCTCTGAACCTGCTGTTAACATTTATATGTGTGTTATTCATATTGTTGGTGAAAGTACACAATCTCTTTTCTATAGGCCTCTTAATTAACCCATAAGAAATACATTCTGAGCCACATAGCACTACATCTGCCACAAGGGGAGGTTATAGAGGCATGGATGCGAATTAGAAATTTAAAGAACTGTCCAAATGCTGACATTCATAATTTAAAGTACATGCAGAACAGAGAGGACTTGATTTTGGAACCAGCCTGCCATTTCACACGGTCCAGAGAACTAGAAACATGTTTGACCTCAATCACTGAAAGACTAGTCTAGGTAGTACAGTGTGTTTCCAAAGTGTCCACAAGTAGCAAACTGAAACAAAAGAGCAATAAAGAGAAAGTACATCTAGGGTAACTAGAGAAAGTCTCACATAGCCCTTTAAAAGTACAAAAGAATAAGCTGAACCTGAAAGTGATGGATGTTCTAGGAACCACAGGCATGTTAAAAGGACACAGGAGCCAGCTTGTAGGGACTTGAATTGATCAAATCTGGGACAATTTGAGCCTCAAAACAAATAATGATAGTAATGAATGGACTATAATCTAATGAATAAAACTAGAATTCATGACTCCATAGAGTGACATAAATAAATGAATGAACATATAAATAAATGAAGAAGGGAAAAGCCTCCCTTACAGTGGAATTCTATGTAATAGTTATAGGAGAAGTAATGGAGTTAGAGAAATCAGTAATGGATGCTAAAATAAGCAGATGAAAGTTTGATTAAAGAGTAGTTTCATCATTTCAACCATAAATTACTTAGTATATCTTTATAAATTACCTTAATTTCAAAGGGAAAATAGTAATCTTATAGGGAAGGCTGGCAACTTAACCAAGTGATTCAAAGCTAATATCATCAATATATCAATACTCAGATGAATCAATATCATATGTCTCTTGCTATGGCACACTGAGAAAGACATAAAATTGCATATATAATACATCTGCTAAAATATGTAACCTGAATCTAAATAAGAGCAAATATCGGACAAACCGAAATGAAGAGCAATTCTTCAAAAAATCAGCATGTGTGTTTCAAAATTGCCCAGTTAAAGAAAGACCAAAAAAAGGTAGTATGGGGAGATGAGTAACTACCTAGATTAAAGGAGAACAAATAAGTAAGACAACTAAAAACACGTATGATTCTGGATTAGACCTGAGCTAGGAAAAACAATTAAAAGGAGACTCATGGAAAATTGATGATATTTAAATGTGGGCCACAAGTTAGATAATAATATTGCATTAATTCTTAATCTTATGATTTTGATATCTGTACAATGATTATTTAAGAGTGTATCCTTGCTCTTGGAAAATATACCCTAATGTATATGGGGACAAATGGATATAATATTTTTGAACTTACTCTCAAATGAATCAGAAAAGAATATTTTCTTTTGAAAATATGCACAATATATAATACATGGGATAGAGGGAGAGAGAGAATGATACAACAAATGGGTCAGAATACAAATGAGAGACTAAAGGAAGATGGCAGTGGAGTAGGAAGACCCTAGGCTTGTCTTGTCCCACAAACACAACCAAATAACTATCAAATCATCATAAATACCCAGAAATTGGCCTGAAGACTGACAGAACAAACTCCACAACTAACAGGAGAGAAGGGAGACACACTGAAGAAGGTAGGAAGTGTGGAGATGTGGTTTAGGACTTAAATGGATCACAGGTGCTACAGAGAGGAGGGAGCCATGGTCTCAGAGAAGGGTGGGAGAGAAAGGAACACAGGGGAATGCACATGGAGAACATTTCCCTGAAGTCATTGGCTTGTAAAGCAAGAGGAGGAGAATTTTGTGAGTTCTTGCAACCAGTGTGACTTAAAGCTTGGGTTTTTAAAGGTCAGTAGCAGGCATGGCTGGGATAGAGCCGGGAGGGTACTATAATGCTCCTGAAGTTAAGGCAGGCAAAAAAGTTGGGGGCAGACACTGCGGAAACAGTTATCTGAAGAATGCCTGGGGTCCACAGGGAGGAGATTATTCACTCTTCTCAGAGCACATCCCAGAAGTAGCATTCACAGAGACACCTCACCAGGAACAAAGGAGCTGGCTAGTACCATTTCCCTCCCATACTTCTCAGCATAAACACAGAGCTACCTGTGGGAAGCAGCACAGCATGGACACTGGTACTTAACTTGCTTACACCAAGCCCCATCCACTGTGCTTTGGTGGGACTGCTTTTCTCAATAAAGCTTGCCTCAGTCCCAGTATGGTGGGGTCCCTCCCCCAGAAGGCCAGATCAAACTTATGCCCACATCACATCTTCAAACCAGAGTGTTCTGCAGGGCCTCAGTTCTGGTGGAATTGATGGATGGTGTCATACCACAAGCAGACCAGAGCATATCAGTTAAAACTCATCATTTTCAGGCCAGGGACCAAACACTGCCCTGCAGGCAAGGAGAGCCTCTGCAGATGACTGGCTTGAAGGATAGACCAAAACACAACAGCAAAGTGAATACAGCACACATAAAAAACATTTTCTGAAATACCAGGCCCTGGTCAGTACTTGATGCCTTCTTCATGAGGCCATTAATTTCAGGAGCAGAAGACATAACTGGATTTTCTTCCCTTTCTTTTTTTTTTTTTAAGATATTTATTTGGGGGGGGGGGAGAATGAGAGAGAATGCACAAGTAGGGAAGCTGCAGAGGGAGAAGGAGAAGCAGGCTCCCTGATGAGCAGTGAGCCCAATGCAGGGCTTGATCCCAGAACTCTGCAATCATGACCTGAGCCAAAGGTACATGCTTAACCAACTGAGCCACCCAGGTGCCCAAAAGCGAGCAGATGCCCCTATAACTAGCAGAAGGCAGAGACTTAGAAATAATAACAAGACTAGGGAATTTATCAGAAATGAAAAAACAAAATAAGGCCAAGACCAAATATCTAAGCAAAACAGATATATGTAACATGCCTAATGGAGAATTTAAAGCAACAATTATAAGGATGCTCACTGGTGTGAAGAATAAAGATATTAGTGAGACCCTTACCACAAAGACAGAAGAGTTTAAAAAGAATCAGAGACAAAGAATGCAAAAACGAAACTGAAAATAGGCTTGATGTAATGAGCAGAGGCTGGAAGAAGCAGAGGAACAAATTGGTGACCTAGTAGACAAAATAATAAAAAAAATAATGAAGGTGAATAAAAGAGAGAAAGAATTATGCAACAGAAGAACAGATTTAGGGAACTCAGTGACTCCATCAAACAAAATAACATTCATATTGTAGGAGTCTCAGAAGAAGATGAGAGAGAAAAGGGGGCAGAAGATTTATTTTAAGAAATAATGGTAGAGGGGTGCCTGGGTGGCTCACCAAGGTGGCCTTGGGGAGGGGGAGTGGATGCTGCTACTGAGAAGGGGACAGGTTGGATTAGGTTAACTGAATTTTACACTGGACACAAAATTAGACAGCTGGAGAAATTTACCTAAAGGGAACAGAAGGGGTGAGAAGGACACTGGGCAAACAGTAAGGAAGCCTCTGCCTTCGGCCCAGGTCATAATCTCAGGGTCCTGGGATTGAGCCCCACATCAGGCTCTCTGCTCAGTAGTCAGCCTGCTTCCCCCCTCTCTCTGCCAACTTGTGATCTCTCTCAGTGTCTCAAATAAATAAATAAAATATTAAAAAAAAAAAAAAAAAAGAAAAGAAACAATGGTAGAAAACTTCCCTAAACTGGGGAAGGAAACAGACATCCAGATCCAGGTGGCACAAAGAACTCCCATCAAAATTAACAAAAACAGGCCAAAACCAAGATTACTGTAACTAAATTTGCAAGATATAATGAAAAAGAAAAAAAATCTTAAAAACAGCAAGACAAAATAAGCCCTTAACTTACAAGGGAAAACCCCTAAAGGTCGCCGGAGATTTCTCAACATAAACTTAGCAAGCCAGAAGGGAGTTGCATGATATATTCGTTATTCTGAATGGGAAAAATCTGTAGCCAAGAATATTCTATCTAGTAAGTCTATCATTCAGCATAGGACAGATAAAGAGTTTCCAGAAAAAAACAAAACTAAATCAGTTCATGACCACTAAATAAGCCCTGCAAGAAATATTAAAGGGGAACATTTGAGTGTAAAGGAGAGACCAGAAGTGACAAAGACAAGAAAGGGTCAGAGAAAATCTCCAGAAACAACCACAAAACAAGCAGGCAATAAATACCTATCTATCCATAATTACTTTGAATGTAAATGGACTAAATGCTCCAATCAAAAGACTTAGGGAACATAATGGAAAGGAAGGAAGGAAGGAAGGAAGGAAGGAAGGAAGGAAGGAAGGAAGGAAGGAAGGAGAGGGAGGGAGGGAGGGAGGAAAAGAAAGAAGGAAAGGAAGGAAAAGACCCATCTATATGCTGCCTACAAGTGGACTCATTTTGGACCTAAAGACACCCAGATATCAAAAGTGAGGGGGTGAAGAAACATTTATCACACAAGTGGATGTCATAAGAAAGCCAGAGTAGCAATACTTATATCAGATGAACTAGACTTTAAAATGGACTATAAAAAGAGACAAAGAAAGGTATTATGTACTTGTAAAGGGGACAATCCAACAAGAAGATAAAAACGTATGTAAATATTTATGTACCCAATATGAGAGCACCAAAATATCTAAAATAATTCATTAAAAACTAATTGATAACAATAATAATAAGGGACTCTGACACCCCAATTTTATCAAGGGACAGATCATTTAAACAGAAAATAAAGAAAGAAACAGTGGCCTTGAATGACACTCTGGATCAGTTGGATTTAACATATATATTCAGAACATTCTAACCTAAAACAGCAGAATACACATTCTTTTCAAGTACACATGAAACATTCTCCAGAATAGATCACATATTAGGTCACAAACAGGCTTCAACAAATACAAAAAGGCTGAAATCATACTATGCTTCTTTCCGCACTACAATGCATGAAACTAGAAATCAACCATACTAGATGTGTGGTTGCACTAGAAACTAGAAATTTGGAAAGACCACGAATACATGGAGGTAAAACAACATGCTACTAAACAATAAATAGGTCAACCAGGAAATTAAAGAAGAAATTTTAAAATACATGAAAACAAATGGAAATGAAAACACAATGATCCAAAACTTTTGGGACGCAGCAAAAGTGGCCCTAAGAGGGAGGTATATAGCAAATATAGGCCTACTTCAAGAAATAAGAAAAATCTCAAATCTAACTTTACATCTAAAGGAGCTAGAAAAACAAATGAAGGCTAAAACCAGCAGAAGGAAAGAAATCATAAAGATTAGAGCAGAAATAAATGATATAGAAACTAAAGAACAATAGAACAGATCAATGAGGCCAGGAGTTGGTTCTTTGAAAAAAAATTAATAAAATTGATAAATCTCCAGTCAGACTTATCAAAAATAAAAGAGAAATGACCCAAATAAATATAATCACAAATGACAGAGGAGAAATAACAAACAGCACAGAAATAAAAACAATTTATAAGAGAATAGTATGAAAAAATATATTCCAACGAATGGTACACCCTGGAAGAAATAAATTCCTAGAAACATATAACCTACCAAAACTGAAACAGGAAGAAATTGAAAACCTGAATAGACTGATAACTAGGAAAGAAACTGAATCAGTAATAAAACAAAAAACAAAAAACTTTGAGTTAACAAAAGTCCAGGGCCAAATGGCTTCTTTGGTGAATTCTACCAAACATTTAAAGAAGAGTTAATGCCTACTCTTCTCAAACTATTCCAAAACAAAACAAACAAAAAAAGAAGGAAAACTTCCAAAGTCATTCTATGAGGGCAGCATTACCCTGACACCGAAGTCAGATAAAGACACTGCAAAGAAGAGAACTTACACGACAACATCCCTGATGAACATGGAGGCAAAAATTCTCAACAAAATACTAGCAGCAAACTGATCTGACAATACATTAAAAAACACATTCACCATGATCAAGTGGGATTTATTCCTGGGTTGCAAATGTTCAATTTTCACAAATCAATCAATGTGATACATCACATTAATAAAAGAAAGAATAAGAACCATATGATCATTTTAATAGGTGTAGAAAAAAGCATTTGAAAAAGTACAAGTTCCATTCATGATAAAAACCTTCAACAAAGCAGACTTAGAGGGAACATAATAAAGACCATATAAGAAAAGCCCCCAGCTAATATTAGCTACAATGGGGGAAAAACTGAGAGCTTTCCCTATATAGTCAGGAACATGGCAAGGATGTCCACTATCACCACTGTTATTTAACATTAGTACTGGAAATCCTACCCATAGCAATCAGACAACAAAGTGACAATAAATTGGCAAGGAAGAAGTAAAATTTTCACTATTTGCTAATGACATGATATTATAAGTAAAAAAATTTAAAAATCTACCAAAAAAACCCTGCTAGAACTGATAAACAAAACCAGTAAAATCACAGGATACAAAATTAATATACAGAAATCTCTTGCATTTATATACACAAATAACAAAGCACTGGAAAGAGGAATTAAGGAAATCAACCCCATTTACAGTTGTACCAAAACCAGTAAGATATACATAGGATTAAATCTAACCAAAGAGGTGAAAGATCTATACTCTGAAAACAAACACTAATGAAAGAAATTGAAGATGACATGAAGAAATGGAAAGACATCCCATGTCTTTTTTGTTAAATATTGTTAAAATCTCTATACTACCCAAAGCAATCTACACACTTAATGCAGTCCCTATCATAATGCCAACAGCATGTTTCACAGAACTATCCTAAAATTTGTATGGTACCACAAAAGACCCCAAATAGCCAAAGCAACCTTGAAAAAGCAAAGCAAAGCTGGAAGCATCACAATTCCAGATTTCAAGTCATATTACAAAGCTGTATTCATCAAAACAGTATGGTACTGGCACAAAAATAGACACATAGGGGTGCCTGAGTGGCTCCGTGGGTTAAAGCCTCTGCCTTCGGCTCAGGTCATGATCTCAGTGTCCTGGGATTGAGCCCTACATCGGGCTCTCTGCTCAGTGAGGAGCCTGTTTCCCCTCTCTCTCTCTGCCTGCCTCTCTCCCTACTTGTGATCTCTCTCTGTCAAATAAATAAATAAAAAGTCTTTTAAAAAAAATGGACACATAGATCAAAGGAACAGAATAGAAAACCCAGAAATGAGCCCATAATTAATATGATCACTTAATCTTTGACGAAGCAAGAAAGCATATTTCATGTGAAAAAGACAATATCTTCAACAAATGGTGCTGGGAAACCTGCACAGCAACAAGCAAAAGAATGAAACTGTACCACTTTCTTACAGCACACAAAAATAAATTCAAAATGGATTAAGCCTAAAGGTGAGATCTGAAACCATAAAGATCCAAGAACAGAGCATAGGCAGTAACCTCTTTGACATGGGCCTTAGCAACTTCTTACAAGATATGTCTCCTGAGGCAAGGGAAACAAAAGCAAACTATTGGGACTTCATGAAAATAAGATCTTCTGCACAGCAAAGAAAACAATAAAACTAAAAGACAACCTATAGAATGGGAGAAAATATTTGCAAATGACATATCCAATAAAGGGTTAGTATCAAATATATATAAAGAACTTATAAAACTCAATATCCCAAAAATAAATAATCCAGTTTAAAAATGGGCAGAAAACATGAATAGACATTTTTCCCAAAGAAGACATGCAGATGGCCAATAGACACATGAAAAGATGCTCAACATCACTGATCATTAGGGTAAGGCAAATCAAAACTACAGTGAGATATCACTTCACACCTGTCAGAACGCCTAAAATCAATAACACAAGAAACAACAAGTTTTGACAAGGATACAAAGAAAGTAGTACCCTCTTTCACTGTTGGTGGGAATGCAAACTGGTGCAGCCACTCTGGAAAACAGTATGGAAGTTCCTCCAAAAGTTGAAAATAGAACTGTACTGAGATCTAGCAATTATACTACTTAGGTATTTACCCAAAGGATACAAAAATACTGACTCGAAGGGATACATGCATCCTGATGGTCATAGCAGCATTATCTACAATAGCCTAATTATAGAGTCATCCTGTATCTATCAACTGCATATATAACTTCTTTATCCATTCATCAATTGTTATATATTATATATAATAATATTATATTTATTATAATATATATTATGCTAAATGAAATAAGTCCATCAGGGAAAGATAAAATGCCATATGCTTTCACTCATATGTGGAATTTAAGAAAAAAAAACAAATGCCCAGTAGGAGAAAAGAGATACAAACCAAGAAACAGACTCTTAACTATAGAGAACAAACCAATGGTTACCAGAGGTGGTGGGGAACTGGGTGAAATAGTTGATGGATATTAAGGAATACATTTTTGATGAGCACTGGGTGATGTATGGAAGTGCTGAATCACTATATTGTACACATGAAACTAATATAACATTGTATGTTAACCAATTGGAATTTAAGTAAAAACATATATATATATTTATATTTATTCATATATATATCTGAGTAAAGATTATATATTAGTTCCTCATACTATTCTTGCAACTTTTCTATGAGTTAGAAAATACATCAAAATTAAAAAGTACCAAAATCAGGCACATTGTGTTTCTTACTATATTCCATCACAATAAGGCATGAAGAACTTCAGCTACGCTGGAGTTAAAATACTTCTGAGAGCAAATAAGCTATTAAGGGATGTACAAACCTTGTTCAGTTTGGTCAGGCGGACAGGGAAGTTTGTGTTAAGACTGTTTGTAGAAGCACAGAGTATAATAAGCTACCATATTCATGCCCCAATAACTGGAATCATCAAAATGTATTTTCTTCAGTTGTAAAATAAGAGCACAATCACGTATTTGCAATGGACTTTTGTAGGTTGTATAAAATAATGGATATGCAGCAATTGGGACTGTGCTTAACACACAGAAAATGCTCAGTAGATACTGTTCATTTATTATCCACCTCCATTGACTTGCCCCAATTTATTTTTGATGCCAAGTGTAAAATTTCTCTAATTCCGCTTCAAGGACACTCAGCCTTGACCCTGTGGAAACCTATTCCTGAGACTCGGGCTACCATTTCATGACCCATAAGAAACTGCTTCTATTATAACCCTGAAGGGAAGAAACATAACACTTGAGAATTAGGATAATAATGAACACTTTTCTTTCCATTTCAGAATTATTCAAATGTATAGTCAATGGATCCCAGTGGAAGCATATTTCTCTCTTTAATTTCTGCCTGAAGACTTTGTACCACGTTTCTCCCTTAGAACAAACATGGGAAAGTGTTCTGGGAAAAGAAGTATTTTAGTGAATCAATAAGTAGAATGTTTTCTTTAAAAGGACTACAAATTCTTTCCATGTTTTTTTTTCCTTAGAAACATGGGTGCACATGTTTAGAATCTAATCAGCTAAATTAATAGACTCCAGTGGCAGAGAAGTGAATTGAGAACTGGGGTTTTGGCATTTTTATATTACTTCCATATTGGGCATTTCTATTGCTTGGTGATGATTTAATTTTATTCTCCAAATGAAGTGAGTACCATGACTGTTCTAAAAGCTAAGGGGGTACTTCAAAAAGTAGGCAAACGCTCTTTACCCCTAATCATACCATGCATAAGATATACTATCTATTCATGAATCATGAAAAATGCAATGTGATGAAAAAGCAAAATGAATACCTCATAATACATGCTACAGATCATCATAAAGGTGAGTGAGCCAAAAGATACCACCAACAGAATTCTGGGATCTGAGAGGACAGTGGTGGGCAGTGTGTGTGGGGGGGGTGCGTGGTAAAGATTAGAGATTTGAGACACACTGTTCCTATTACCTCTAGACTCCAGGTTCTGGGGTCCTTCACCTAAGTCACTTCTAGTTGTTCTAAGCATTAAAATTATATCTGTACTAATCAAATGATTAGTTCAAATAACTGTGGGTGTGAATTTATTATGGGGTATTTATCTCTGAGTGTTGAGTATGTTGGCAAGCCTGTTGTTAAGCATCATCACTTAAAATCATACACAAAAATGTCCCTTTCCTTTATGAAAGCTGCCTAGTAGAATCTGCTACTTATACCAATCAGTTCTAACCACTAGTCAATCAAGTAGCTAGCATGGGGGAAATAAAACTCAATCATGCATTTAATAAATAACTGCTGAATCAAATTAGCAGTTTTAGGGGCAGCAGAATATAATATGGAACTAGAACTGGGCTTCTAGCCAGGCAAGTACAATTTCAATTCTAACTCTCCTGTTTTCACAACACGAGGCTTTATTTATTCAGCTGTAAAATGGGAGCAGTAATGCTTCAAGAATCAGTCTCACAGGTCTGTTATGAGGTAAAACTAAATGCATATAAATTTATTTTCTGAATTGTAAAGAGATGTGTCTGTCTGAATAATTCTTTTACTTTCAGTAAAACTATGTTAGTCATGCTTTTTTTTTAAATTTTTATTAACATATAATATATTATTTGCCCCAGGGTACATGTCTGTGAATCGGCAGACTTACACATTTCACAGCACTTAACATAGCACATACCCTCCCCAATGTCCACAATCCAGCCACCCTATCCCTACCCCGCTGCCTCCCAGCCAGCCTTAGTTCATTTCATGAGTCTAGGAGTCTCTTATGGTTTGTTTCCCTCTCCATGCCTTCCTGTTTCATTTCTCTCCCCCACCCCCCCAAACTCTCGCCTTGCCTCTCAAATTCTTCATATCAGAGAGATCAACGGAATACTCATTCCTCTCAAGAGCACATGGAACATTCTCCAGAATAGATCACATCCTGGGACACAAATCAGGTCTTAATCGGTACCAAAAGATTGGGATCATTCCTGCATATTTTCAGACCACAATGCCATGAAACTAGAACTCAATCACAAGAGGAAAGTTGGAAAGAATTCAAATACATGGAAGGCAAGGGAAGCAAGGGCAAAAATGAACTATTGGGACTTCATCAAGATCAAAAGCTTTGCACAGCAAAGGAAACAGTCAACAAAACCAAAAGACAACTAACAGAATGGGAGAAGATATTCGCAAATGACATATCAGATAAAGGGCTAGTCATGCTTTTTATGATGAAATCATTGATTATTTTGTATCTTTACTATATATTTTTAAGTTACCTGATATTGTGACAAATATAAACATGGGAAAAAACTACATAAGAAACCACACTACTATTTTTCAGAAAAGATCCAGACTTAGTTCCAACTCCTCTTGAAGGGTCATTTGAGGCTAAGGGCTGGAAAGATCATAGAGAAAAGAGTTCCGAAGTATGTGTCCCTGGATTAGTGCTCATAGAGTTCATAAAGCTAAAATACTCTCCAATAAAAAAATAATAAGATCTCTTGGAGGTCTTGTCTATATAACATTGTAGTGGCCACCACCATTTGGGTCAAGTGAGACCAATTATGTTATTCTGGTTATTACTGCCTGAGCCAAAGTCAATTGTGTTTGACCACCTACAAAAAAAGGCTAAATTTCTTTAAGTGAAAGACTACTCCAATGTAAGCTCAAAGAAGGTCAGGTATTATTTAAAGAACAATGTTTGAAGCAGCAATGTCCACAATAGCCAAATTATGTAAAGAGCTGAGATGCCCTTCAACAGACAAATGGATAAAGAAAATGTGGTCCATATATACAATGGAATATTACTCAGCCATCAGAAAGGATGAATACCCAACTTTTGCATCAACATGGATGGGACTAGAGGAGATTATGCTCAGTGAAATAAGTCAAGCAGAAAAAGTCAATTATCATATGGTTTCACTTACTTGTGGAACATAAGGAATAGCATGGAGGACATTAGGAGAAGGAAGGGAAAAAGGAAGGGGAGAGAATCGGAGGAGGAGATGAATCATGAGAGACTGTAGACTCCGAGAAACAACTGAGGGTTTTAGACAGGAGGGGGTTAGGGGGATGCATTGGCCTGTTGATGTGTACTAAGTAGGGCACGTATTGCATGGAGCACTGGGTATTATATGTAAACCATAAATCTTGGAACACTACATCAAAAACTAATGACATAGTGTATGGTGACTAACATAACATAACAACAACAAAAAAAGAGCAATGAAACCTCAGTACCTAGGACAGTGTCAGGCACATATTAGGTTCTTTTATCAATACAAATAAAAGTTCTGGTGAAAACTTCTGTTTAGTGGGGTGATTCATACTGAAGAGTGATCCATAAAGATCCTTTCTCTTTGAAGGTGTGCCTATTAAATGACTCATGATGAAACACTCAGTATTACACAATTTCTTGCTTGGTACCCTACCTAAATGATTGTTTTAAGTCTCATGATATGAGCTACTCCTTGGTATCCATGAAGGAACTCCCTTTACTAATGTAACCAGGGAGTATTCGTCCTTGCAAACTTTAAGAGCCCAATTATTACAGAGAGAAAAACAAACCTTCCCCTGAGTCCTCAGGATAAAAGATATTTTGTTCTACCTAAAGCCAGAAAGTTTTTCAATACCTTTCCTCCCATTGCAACAGAAAACATTTTGTAGAAACCAATGTACAAGCAATTTGTGGAGAGCATTAGTAGAATGTTTACACTGGAAGCATCAG
>JAQQSY010000450.1:0-16323 GCA_028646535.1 Procyon lotor | reverse complement strand
ATATCTTCATTGTCAGTGTATAAGAAAGCAACTGATTTCTGGGCATTGATTGTGTATCCTGCCACATTACTGAATTGCTGTATGAATTCTAGTAGTTTGGGGGTGGGGTCTTTTGGGTTTCCCATATAAAATATCATGTCACCTGTGAAGAGAGAGAGTTCGACTTCTTCATTGCCAATTTGAATACCATTTGACAAAATTCAGCATCTGTTCCTGATTAAAACTCTATAAAATATAGGGATATTTGAAGGAACATTCCTCAACATCATAAAGTCTATCTATGAAAAGCCCACAGCAAATATCATTCTCAACAGGGAAAGGCTGACGGCCTTCCCTTTGAGATCAGGAACACGGCAAGGATGCCTACTCTCACCACTCTTGTTCAACATAGTACTAGAAGTCCTAGCGACAGCAATCAGACAACATATTTCTGTATTTATAAGATTCGCTGTTCTCCTAAGTGGACGGCATCCTGGAAAAATTAATTATTTAATGAGTTTCAGTATTCAGATTTGTGGTAGTTTGCTGAGAAATGGCATATAAATTTGGAGGCACGTTGAAAATGTAACCATGGCTTGATGCAAATTAATAGCCACATGGGCAATGTGCAGCCAGATAAAAAAGGATGAAGAGAATGTCTTCAAAGAAGATGGGACAGAGAGTCTTTTTCACCACAAAGCTCGTTGTTTTGATTCAGCGGCATAATGAAGGTACACAGCAGGAAGGAGGCCTAGATTTGGATTCCAATTCCAGCCTTTAAAGTGTGGCTCGGAAGCAGAAATGGGGAAGAGGGTATATCTGGAATGCTGTTCAAGTAAGATATGCAAGACATAGACCGTGGCCTCAAGAAATGAAGTGTGCAGCATCGTGGATAAATGTCTCGCAAATATGAAACAAGACGTGCTGTAAGTTTGGCCCTTGATAGGGTTGGTGGTTGTGCAGCCTTGTGAATGTACTAGATGCCACTGAACTGTATACTTTAAGAGAGTCACTTTTATGTGATATGAATTTTGCCAAGATTTTTAAAAAAATATGCTGGGAAGAGACATGCATGGAGAATGAAGGAAACCCACATCCTTGGGAATCTTTGCCCATCATCTTTGGAGACAGGAAGGCTAATGCTTAGAAAGGAAGGTGAATTTGGGGTCCCAAAATAACTGTGTGAATATCTCAGCTGTTTTGTGTTTGACCCATGCCCCTCTGGTATTTTGAAGGCTCTACCATTCTCTGGCCATTCTGGTTTAGGGCACAAGTATTGTGAAGACTGGAAAGGTATTTGCCTACCGGGTGGAGCTGAGAACCAAAATACCAGTGTGCAGGGGAAATGGGCAGTAGATTTAAGCCCACTCTGCTCCAACTGTGTGGCCTTAGGCCAGTTAATTAACCTCTCTGAAATTCTGTTTCCTCCCTGGCAAATTGAGGATCATAAAAACTACCTCGCATGGTTTTAGAATAGTTTACTACCGATTGCAAAGCATCTGGCACAGAGGAGACACTAGTAAGTTATAACAGCCTTCTGTCCCGGCCCCCTCCCCTTGCTCCCCTGACTTGGTTAGAACTTCTCATCATAGAAGTCATTTCCTACAATGTCACAGCATCACTGGCTTCATTAGGTCACAGTTAAACTGGTCTATAACCTTGGAGTGAGGGCCTTAGAAGGAATGGGGTCTGGGGCCAGAAATCAAGAAGGGCCCTCCTTTTCTAGGCCCCCTTCTGTAGCACAATGAGGAATGTCAAGAGCATTACCATAGAAACAAAAAAATGTTAGAATTGGCTCTTGAAGATCATTTAATCTTACCTTCTCATTTCATAGATGAGGGGCTGAGACCCTTGAGAGGAAGGGATATTCCTATGAACAGTACTTCCTGACCAACCCTCTAGTTGGTTCCTGGTAGGGAAATGCTGGATGGTCTCCATTTATTCATTCAGATCCACTCGCCATCCCTCTCCAACCCCCTCCCTGGCCCAGGGGCTCACCTCAGGTATGTGGATTATCACGTCAATGGGGTCACTTGCCCTCTGGTTTCCAGTCACATTTGGCTAATGGGAAGCCCCAGAAGTAGATCAAAGTGCAGGAATATTCTGAATATTCTGAAGTCGGGATATTGATAACCTGAAATCTCTTCTCACCAGGTAAGCGCAGGTTGTACCCGACCCTCCACCAAATGGCCATGGCCTGTGCCTGGCAGCCCTCTCTAGCACGGCTCTTCCGGGTCTGCTCTGTCTTCCCTCCTTTGCCAATTAATGACTCGTGTTGGAAAGTAGTAGCAGTTCCCGAACTTGCCACCCCTGGGTGTCCCTTCTTCGTTTTCCTAAACCCTGCTTACACTTCTGTAAATAACTCCATTTTTAAGTTTTCCTCGGGTACTCAGTTTGAATCTATCCCTTGCACAGACCCTGACCGATAGAAGGGGGAACCCCTTTCTCCTGGCATTATATTTTCTTGCCAAAGGACCTCCTCTAGGGCAGCAGGGGGCAAGCCACATCCAGCCCCTGAGCTAAGAATAGTTTTAACTTTCTTAAAAATGGCTGAAAATAAATCAAAAAGAAGACTATTTTGTGACACATGAAAATTCCGAGTCCATAAAAAAGTTTTCTTGGAACATAGCCATATTCATTTGCTTATGTATTTGCCTGTGGCTGCTTTTGTACTATCCTGGCAGAACCAAGTAGTTGCAACACAGACCAAAGGCCCTGCAAAATGTAAAACATTGACTCTGAGGCCCTTGCGAGGGAAAATATGTGACCCCAGCCCTAGATATCATTCCTGGCCTTTCCTTCCAACTCCTGGTTGACAACTGGATCTCTTGGTTTGGTAGAGCCGATCCATTAAAGACTGTAAGAGGTCATCCCCTTTTCTTCCTTCTCTGGCCCAAGGCCCAAGGCCCAGGCTAAGAGGGAGAATAGCAGAGTCCAGGGAGTTTGAGAAAGCTCTTCTGGTAACAGATTTAAAACCACATTCTCTGATGGGCTCTCTCTTGTTTGAACCATGTATCCATCTCTCAATTAATTGCTTCTGAACTCAGGAGGGAAGAGGGTATGATTTCTTGACTCCTCAGAATTCCAGCAATCCCTTCCTCCCCAACCTTAGCTCCTCAATTTGAACACCCATCATCCCTCCTCAGGATCACTAAAATATCCTTCTTTCTGGCCTCCTTGCCTGTAGCATCACTTTCCTCCAATCCAGACAGCCAATGTGATCTTTCTAAAACACAAATCTGACCCTATGCCTTCTTTACTGTGGAGACTGATTTCATGCTTTTCTTCTCTCTACCCACGCCCCCGGACAGCGCCTTCCCACACTGACTCTAGGCCTTGGCCTGTGGCTTGCTTTGGGCCAAGGGGATGATAACAAACTTGGTACGAGTAGAGACTTGCAAAATCACTCACGCGTGTTTCTTCCTCTCTTGGACCTCTGCTAGCGCCACAGGAGCACGCCTACACTGGGCTGCTGAGGGACATGGGAGACACAGGTACAAAAGCCTCGTTGTCCCAGGCAGGGCCGTCCTTAGAGGAGACAGGCCCCAGCCAACCTGCTGGCTGCCTATGAATGCATAGTGAGCTCAGCTCAGAGCAGCAGAACTGCCTCATCAGCCAATAGACTTGTGAAAAATAATTGGAAGTTGTTTTAAGTCTCTAAGCTCTGGGGTTCTTTGTTATTCAGCAGTAGCTAACTGATACACCTATTTAAAACTCTTCAATGCCTCTAATCACCACCACAACAAAGCCAGAATTCCTTACCTCAGTGGCCATCTTCCCGAGTTCCATTTAGGCTAAGCAGCCCACTCCCAGGCCATGCAGCCATCGCTGTAAAAACTGGTTCCCAACACCCTTGCTGGCTCAGTGCCATGCCCTCTCTTCTGAGAAGTTCCTGGTTTGCTCTGTTCTGGTTGTCTCCCAAACTGAGTTGACCCTGGCTTCCCTCTTTGACTGTAACTTACCCTCGCCCTTTAGTGTTCTCTAAACTTTGAGTCATGACCAACTAGGTCAGAAGTTGAGAGAGTCATGACTAGCATTTTTAAAGGTGGAGTAGGAAAGAAATTAGGACAGGATAAATGCTGCAGAATAAGAGGACATTTTCAGCATATATGTATTGGTTTGTTATGTAAATTTTTTTTTTACCCTGTGAGACATAGGCAAAACAAGTTTGAAAACACACTGCTTTAAAACCTATCTTCTTCTAGCTGCTCCGCATAAATATTACCTCAAGTACCCCCGGTCCTCATGCTATTCCAGGACTTGCATCTTTCCCAAGAACTTGTCCATTCTCCCTTGACCTCATCCACCCCTCCACATCTCTTGCCCTCTACTCTCCAGTATTCCCACCACCCTGAATCACCAGCTATGCCTTTGCAATTTGGTATTTCCCCCACCAATAACAATCTTCCCCTCCTTAGTTTTCTGGAGAGTTCTTATTTTTTTGAAAAAGATTTCATTTATTTATTTGACAGAGAGAGAGAGAAATCACAAGTAGGCAGAGAGGCAGGCAGAGGGAGGAGGGAAGCAAGCTCCCCGCTGAGCAGAGAGCCCGATGTGGGGCTCGATCCCAGGCCCCTGAGATCATGACCTGAGCTGAAGGCAGAGGCTTAACCCACTGAGCCACCGAGGCGGCCCAAAATTTCCTATTTTGTAGGGGGGGTGCTATAAATGCATCCTCCATTATTCAATGTTCAGTGTGCACATTATTCCAGGTGTTCAAGTAACACATTCTGCAGAAGGCCTCTCTTTCCCCTTCCCTACCCCCATTCCATTCCCACTCACATGCCAGACTTGATACCTCAGAGTGACATTCTTTCTAAAACCTAACTTCTGTCTCCCATGTTTTCACTGGAGAATCTGCCTATGTTCCCAGAGCCCTGGTGGTGCAGGTGTCACAACCTTTAGCCATCATCAAATTATAATTGATGAGTCCATGTGTATATTTTCCACACAAGGTGGGAGCTCCTTAAGGTTAAGGCCCGAGTCCTGTTTATCTTTGTATCACCAGCATCTAGTGCAAGGCCTGGCATCAGTGTGAGTTGGTTTTTAGTTCAAGTTGAAATTATCCCCTCATATAGTTTGGAGTGCACAGGAGTCCTGTGGGAATGAGATAGAGGGCCACCTGGTCTCTGCGGGTAGGTCTCCAACCCTCAAGGAAACAGGTTGGAGGGGGCAAACACCCATGGTGCTGGGGCTCCCGCCAGGGAGATGGGGGCAGGGGGTGCTGCCAACCAAGGCCACTTAGGAATTCAAGCGGTCATGTTCCCCAGCCCTTGAAAACCAAAGGGATACCCCAAAGCCCAAACCTGCACGATGTGAGGAAGCAAGAAAACACCCCGTGGTCTCCTCTGGAGGGTCTTGTATGCCCCAACACAGAAGATGAATAAAAGGAGCTCGCGAAGCAATCAGAGATAAGAAAAATCTCAGGAAAAGGCACAAAACCCTCAGGGCTGGGGGAGGAGGGGCCCTTCCAAGCCCTCGAAGAAGGAGAAAGGAGATAAGAGCTGGTACTCACAGGAAGATGGGTGGCCCAGGGGCCCAGATAATAGAGGCCCGTTCCTCACACATGCTCTGAAGGTACAGAAGTGAACAGGGGCGCAAAGCTTCAGAGAGGCCAGGGGGAGTCATTTGGTTTCACAGAAAGTACACTCTGTAGGAAGCTCAAATGCATTCGTCGCTCTATGCTGCATTCACACAGGTACTATCGGGGGACCTCCTGTCCCAGATACTAGGTTTCCAATAAAGGGCTCAGTCACGGCCATCATTACTTAACTATAGGCACAGTGGACGGCTGCTGAGTAGCAGGTGGAGAGAGTTAGCCAAAGAGGCTTTGGAAAGTTCACCCCAAGTTATACAAGTCCTTCCAGGGGGAATTCCTTTACTCCGGGGCATTTATAAACAAGACCAGCAGCTAGTACCGGGCCTGGCCCTTTCGGAGAAGGGAACAGCTAAGGAGGAGTCAGCGAATCGTTGTATGGGTCTCTCTCCCTTCCTAAAGCAACCAAATCAATTTGGTTTGTAAGAATAGCACTTCCCAAAATAGCCAGGATGTCTTTGGAAGACTATACTGACCTGGCCCTGGGAGGCGGAGAGTGGAAATTGACAAGGGGGCGGAAGGAAGAAGGGAGAGAGGGAGGAAAAGTTTATCCCTCTTCCCGGCCACATTCAGGCCCATTTCAAGCAGGAAAATCTCTCTGTGTATCCCACAATCCACTCAGTCACATTCTAAGGAAAAGAGAGGAGGCAAGTGAGACCCAGAACCAGGAAGGGAGGGAACATTTTTTGGCCTCAGAATTCACAATGAGGTAAGTCTGAAAGCACAGGAGATCTCTGTCAGTTTCTTGTAGCAGAGCCAACTTCCTGCTTTTTTAATGGCTTGGATCATCAACTCGGGAAATGCAGGGGTTTGAACCAGATGACAAATCAATTACCTCCATGGGATAAAACACCCAAACTCTGCAAACGCACCAGGAAACAGCAACAAGGAAAAGATGCCGCCGGGTGTCTTCTGAAAAGCAGGCTGAGCAAATCCGCTGATAGGAGTCTCCTCAACAGAGCCCAGGGGCTAGTAGATGATCCCTCCCATTCCCAACTCCCAGCAGTGTACCCCTGAAGGCTGTCACGTCGCCCTGGGCAGATGCCCCACTGCCCTGGGGTGCATCAATAAAAATAAGAAAAGAAATTGCAGGGAGAAATGCCGAGAGGGAAGGGCGTCACTCAGGTAACCAAGGGCTAGACAGGGCAACCTGGGACAGATAGGAAGGAACAGGGACAGAAACTAAGAACACGCTGGAGTGTGGAGCTGCTCTGTGGGTTGCTGAAAGCCACTTCTGCATCTTGGGTGAGTCATTTGTTGACTACAGCCTTTAAGGGTGGTCCATAATATCCCCAGCCAGCCCCTGGGGAAAAAGCTCTCAAGTAATTCAGGAAGCTAAAAAAAGAACAGGACTATTACAGGACAATAATTTCAGAATTAGACAGCACCTACAGAGGGAAGAGATCTTTCGATTGTGAGTCATCATGTTTGTGCCTTTAGCGCGGTTTGGTGTGTAAAACCTAATATGATTTATATTGGTACATGTATGAGTTGTGTTGCTGGATTAGGTATATAGATATAGGTCCCAGCGCTCTGCAGGCTATGCTTGGTTCCTCACTCTGTTGGTCCCTATCCAGAGAGTTAGCCATTTAGATCCCTACCTACAAGCTAAGCCCTTACTTTTGTTCATATGACCAGTCCTGACCTCAGACAGTAGGTATTTCTGGAGCTACAGTCTAGCTTTATGGGGCAAACAGTCAGGTCATCTGTCTATAAGTCCAGCCTTGGCCTTGTGCTCCTGCTTGGATAGCTAGCATCTCCTTGGATTGCTGGTGGGTTTCTGTCTTGAGAATTCTCTGCCTGAGACATTGTTTAGATCATCTGCCTGCTACTTTGGCTTTTCTAGGACTGAGTCCAACAGCCCCACTGCCTGCATTCTGTCCCAACCCCAAACAAGTGTGGAGTGCCAGCAGTCATGGTCCCCAGCAACCAGGCATGGGACCGGTAGGGAGGCAGAATCAAGCAACAGCTACCAGATATGCCCTCACCAGGGTGAGAAGGGCCTGGGCAGAGGAAGCAGGGGGTGAGTGTGTAGGGAAGAGCTGGTGGCCCAATTAGTGCTTTAGCCTCATTTCAGAAATCACAGGAAAGGCAGTGGGGAGAGCCATGTAGAGGAGATGGACAGGGAGGTGGCCATTCTTTACCCACATGCAACCAGTGCCCCAGATAGCTGGCTGATGTCTCCAAGACAAGACCTAGTTCTAGACAGGGGGCTTAGCAAGAGGTATGCAAAGTACCCATCACTGGGGTTCTCGTCCTAGGAAGAAAAGCTAAAATCCTAGGCCATGTACATGAACACCAAGACCTATAGATCAGGAAATGTCTTGTGGAGGGGCACCTGGGTGGCTCAGTCAGTTAAGCGTCTGCCCTTGGCTCAGGTCATGATCTCATGGGTCCTGGGATGGAATCCCGTGTTGGGCTCTCTGCTCAGTGGAGTCTGTTTCCCCCCTCCCTCTACTGCTCTGCCTACTTGTGCTCTCTCACTCTGTGTGTCAAATAAATAAAATCTTAAAAAAAAAAAAAAAAAAAGGAAATGTCTCATGGAGAAAAAAGATCCCAGAAAGACCTATAAGGATAAGTCAGGGGCAGTTAGTTGTCTTGTAGACTCTCTCTGGCCCCGAATCTTGCCTTTCTCCAGTTGGCCTTGTCTCTCACATTCAGACCTGATTTTCTAAAACATGGCTTTTATCCAGCCACTCTGTTCAGACTCTTGGTCAAATACTTGGTTATAACGAGGCATTTGCATCTTCAGCTGTCCAACGTAGCAGCTGTCACAAAGCCTCCAGGACCGGGCAGCATGGTGCCACCAAAGCCAAGGTCAGAGGTACCATAGAGAGGTTTACGAGGTGAAAATTGAAAATAGATAGTTTTATTTTGTGCCTGGAAGGCTGTTGGAGAATTTAAGTGAAGCATTTTTATAGTAGTTTTGAGAATGGATGACAGATTATGAGATATTGCTAGAAAGACAAGAGCAGGAGCAGAGTTTTGATTAGCTGGGGAGGAAAGAATGAATATTTTGTGTTTGAGGGAGTGACGTGATCAATATATATTTTTTCACACTCTAATTTGTCTACCAATATTGGTTCACTTATTCTACACTTATTTGTTGAGTACCTACTATGTGCCAGGCTCCATACAAGGTGGAGAGGACACAGTGGTAAATAAGACATACATGGTTCTCCCTTCAGCATTGTTACAGGAACATGGGCAAAGGACATCTAATCTTGGCTCTGGGATCCCCTAGGTCTCAATTTCCATTGGTCTTTCTAGCCAGTTTGGTTTCCTCCCATTTCTCTCCATGTGTCCCACATATTCCTGACTTCAGGTCTGGGATTATATTTTCGCCAAGCCTACTTAGGGCCTATCGATTCTTTAAGGTCTACGTTGTGTCTCAAATTCTTCCTGAAGAGATTTCTAGTGAAGATGGCATGTAAGTTAACACTTTTCAGTCTATATTCTGTCCCAGGGCTCCAAACACATAAATAGCAGGAGACAAAAATATGTTTAAAAAAATCCAAATACAAATGGCTGTGCACAAAAACTAAATAAAATTGTTATTGACCAAACTATGAGCAAGGCTGAAACCATTGGCTGCTAGGTGTGAATGCAGGCACAGGCTGCAAAATGTTAATATCTGGTGTGGAAATGGGGACCAAAGGTATCCTATGAGAGGCAGAGAGCAGAGCCAGTTTTACTGAGTGAATCCAGTGCTCTGTGGACTTCGCCACCTGTGAAAGGAAGATGAAGAAAGGATTCATTGGACCCTCTCCTGGAGCAGTGGAGGCTATGAAGCCGAGTGTCTTCAAAGGCTGGAAATAATGGATCTTTGAAGCAAGAACATGAGTCAAAGAGCCCCCCTGAGTTGGTAATAGAACCTTTTTCAATGTCAATGGGACAGGTACTTCTGAACTGCTAGGAAGCAAGGAAAAAGAGAGGAGAGGAAAAAGGGAGGGAAAAAGGAAAGGAAAGAAGAGGAGGAAGGAAAGAAGGAGAGAAATAAAGAAGGAAAGAAGGGAAAAGGAATGTACCCTGGGACCTGGGGGGCCAGGATAAAGTAACCACGACATTCTCACAGCCTGGGGCAATAAAGAGAGAGAAACAATAAAACCTAACCACGATGAGCCTTCAAACCCAAATTCCAAAACACATGGAAAAAACTGAGATTAAAGATATAAATAAGTAGGAGATAAATTGACTCTAGATGAAAGGGAATGGAAAAGATTAATACGAAAATGTCTTTTAAAAGGTATGTTTAATGGGCACCTGGGTGGCTCAGTTGGTTGAGCAACTGCTCAGGTCATGATCCTGGAGTCCCGGGATGGAGTCCCGCATCAGGCTCCCAGCTCCTCGGGGAGTCTGCTTCTCCCTCTGACCTTCTCCCTCTCATGTTCTCTCTCTCTCTCTCTCTCTCTCTCTCTCTCTCTCCTCTCAAATAAATAAACAAAATGTTTAAAATAAATAAATAAATAAACAAACAAACAAATAAAAGTTATTTTTAAGATCCTCAAAGAGATAAAGGGGAGAAGAGCATTCATAAAAAACAAGAACAAGAAATGCTGAAACAAAACAGATGAAAAACAGGTGGATATAAAAACATAACTAAATGGAAATCCTGGGAACAACAAATGCATTTGTTGAAATAAAAATCAGAATGAATGGGGTAAGCCCTAGACTGGACATATTTGGACAGATAATTAAAGAACAGGAAAATACTATTGAGAAACTAACCCGGAACACAGTGAGGAGTGATAAAGAGATTAAAACTCTAAGCTGCCAAGGCAAACCAAGAAACAGATTGTTAACTATGGAGAATAAGCTGTTGGTGACCAGAGACGATGGAGTGGGGGGGGGGGTGAAACAGGTGTTGGGGATTGAGGAGGGCACTTGTTGTGATGAGTACCGGGTGTTCTATGGAAGTGTGGAATCACTATATTGACTATGCTGTACATCTTGAAACTAATGTTACACTGTCTGTTAACTAACTGGAATTTAAATAAAAACTTTTTATAAAAGACCTATGAGATGCCAGTTAGAAAACACAGAAAGTAGATGGAAAGACTCCAACAGGGTCCTCATAGGAATTCCCAAAAAGAGAATAGAGAGCGGCAGATAAGACATATTTGTGGAGGGGCGCCTGGGTGGCTCAGTCGTTAAGCGTCTGCCTTTGGCTCAGGTCATGATCCCAGGGTCCTGGGATGGAGCCTCGCATCGGGCTCTTTGCTCGGCAGGAAGCCTGCTTCTCCCGCTACCATTCCCTCTGCTTGTGTTCCCTCTCTCATTGTGTTTCTCTCTGTCAAATAAGTAAAATCTTAAAAAAAAAAAAAGACATATTTGTGGAGACTATGGCTGGTAATATTTTGGACTTAAAGACCAATAAAAATGTCCAACTAATGCTGAACATGATAGATTTCTTTGAGATGCCTCACACAACCTAGCTCCTTGCTGACTCCATGACTTCATCTCTTATTGTGTTGTTCCTTGCTTACTCTGCTTTATCCATACTGGCCTCGCTAATCCTTGAACAAAACAAGCCCACTCCTACCTTAGAGCCTCTGCGCATGCTCTTTCTGTTTGAGAAGCTTTGCCCCAAGATAATCTCTCTGGCTCGTTCTCTCATTGTCTTTAAGTTTCCCTTGAAATGTCACCGTATCACGGAGACCTTCCCTGATAGAACCAAGTAAGCATTTGCTTAGGAAATGAATGACTGAATAGATAGACGGATGAATACTCTCCTTTTTATCTATTGCCTCCTTACCTACCCACGTGTCTGTGGTACTTAGCACAGTGCTGTATACATGAATAAATGTCCAGCTTAGTTTTGATGAAAAAAATCCATGTAAAGCTGTGCTTATGTCTTAAAAGCTGACATCACTGTGTATGCATATGAATTTATATTTTGCGACAGATATGTTTGATCTGTAGCTCCTAAAAGTTCCACTTTTATAATAGGACAATTAAATTATTGAATTATAGAGCTTAAAGTGACTTTAAAGCTTATTAGCTAAAACTTCCATGTTTTACGTGGGGAAAAATGGTGGCCAACAGATGTAAAATGGACTCATGGCCAAACGGTCTAACAGAACCAAAACTAGAAGTCAGCCTCTTGACTCCGAGTCCAGTGTCCTTTGTACCACGCTGTGTGTCTTCTTTATGCTCCTTGCAATTTGAGAAACTGGGTCATAAATAATCCTATTCCCCCAACGAACATCTTCTTAACCTCTAAGAACCCACGTGTTGTTTCCAGGTAACAATAGATTACCGCTACCTGCTTGGGACAAGTTGAGGCTTCCAGGTGCCACTTCATTAAAAATGTAATTTTAACATGTTTTTATTTCTACAGCTTCTTGTCATTAAGAGCCTATAATTAAAATAATTAGAAGAAGAATCTTGCCTGTTAATCAGTCTACATTTCAATAAAGCATTTTAAAATTCACAGTCCAAAGCTGTTACCTTATTATTTAAGCATGAGTTCTATTATATAAATTGTCACCACAGCACAGCCAACCAGTTATTTATAGAAAAAAATCTGTTAGCTTTTCCTTGGTAAACCAGTGTCACTCTATGCTGAAGTTATTGAAGAAATTATAGGGAGACGGAAGATGGGTGGGTTGGCATCCCCCCCAGTGTAACTGGGCTCTGGAAGATTTCCAAAGCCTCTTTTGGATGCAGTGTACGTCAAGAGGGTTGAGAAGAAACACAGTTTTGCAGCCGCAGTGAGAATTCATGGTGCTAAATTTTGGGTGTCATGCATACATATATATACACACAGACATATGTATGTGGTGATAGTGATGAAAAGATTTTTTTAAGCTGCTATAATTCAGGAAGGCTGCATTCCAATGGTACAACTGGGTTTGAGACACTAAAAAGCCATGATAATTATAATCACTGTAACCGATTTCTCATTGTATGTATTCTGTTCTCTATTTACTGTAAGCCTGTCCCTTTAGTCCTCCAGAAGCCTTGTGCTAGTGCATTTCTGTAGGATGACTCTATTTGTGTTGACCACGATGGTGAGTTTTGCGTGACCTAAGAGGGTCTGGGCTGAAAGGCCACTAGAGCTCACACAGAGGGTTTAGAACTGACGCTGGATGTTTATTTCATGACCCTGTTAACCCCACTAAGCATACACTTCCCTGAGGTCCTGTAAGCAATGGCTTTTTAGAAGCAAGATAATACAACTAATAAGAATTAAATTCTATGTCTCAAGAAATGAATAATAATATTTTTAACAACCAGCATGAGATAAACAGCCCAGTTGGGATTTAAAACATTTTTAAAAAATTATAAATCTCCCTCTAGCCCTGGGGAAGGAGCTTTACAACAAATTTGTGGCATTGGTAGAGATACAAAGGAAAACGTGGAACATTTGACCTCTTTCTGTGGCCAATAGACTCTAAGATGTAAACCCCCCACACCTCCTATTCTCCACATCCTCGTGTGACCCCCTCCCCTTGTGTATGGGCAGGACCTATGACTTGCTTCTAAGCAACAGAATATGGCAAAAGTGGCAGAATGTCACTATTGTGATCATGTTATATAAGATTATAACTTCCATCTTGCTCACACACACTCTCGGTGGCTTTGATCAAGTACACTGCCACGGGAGAGGTCCTTACAGCAGGAAACTAAGGGCAGCCTCTGGCTGATAGAGGCCCTCAGGAGCTGAGACCCTAAGTCCAACAACCTGCAAGTAACTGAATTCTGCCAACATCGATGTGAGCTTAGAAACGGACCCTTCCCCAGTCAAGCCCCAGCTGAGACCCCAACCCTGGCCGATCCCCTGATTGCAATCTTGCTGGAAACTTTGAAGTGGACGATCCAGCCAAGTCATGCCAGGTTCCTGACTCACATATAATGTGTGCAGTGTTTTCAGCCCCTAAGTTTGTAGTAATTTGTTCTATAGCAAGAGACAACTATTGCACACCTCAATGATAAAAGGGCTGGGGGGAGGGTGTTTCACATTCTGAACAAAGAAGAAGATATAGGAAATTGAAAGGAGTCTAGTCACAGATACCAGAGGACCCTAGGTTTGACTCCTTGCTATGCCATTTAGTGTCTGCATGACCGAGAATTAGTCCCATGTCTTCTCCAAATCTCAGTTTCCATATCTCTAATATGAAGATAATGTTTTATGCCTCATGCTGCTGTTTGCAGGAGTGAACCAGATATTTAGTAGATATAGTAAACCAGATATGTAGTATATCTGGCAAATGAAATGTTTAATAAATGCTACTTATCACTATATGATTCCCCTACTGGAAGTATTATGGCATGATATAGCTAGCCAGGTGGTGGTTTTTTTATTTTGTTTTTTAAAATTTTATTTATTTGACAGACAGACAGACACACACACACACACACACACACACACACACACACACACACACACACAGCAAGAGAGGGAAGCAGGGGAGTGGGAGAGGGAGAAGCAGGCTTCCCGCCGAGCAGGGAGCCCGATGTGGGGCTCGATCCCAGGACCCTGGGATCATGAACTGAGCCGAAGGCAGAGGCTTAACCACTGAGCCATCCGGGGGCCCCACCACGTTGATTTTGCTAGCTTTTTTGCTTCCTCCAGCCGGGACTTCATGTTTCAGAGAGGCTGAGTGGCCTTGCATTCAGTCCTGAAAAGGTTTTATTCTCATGAGTATTATAAATGTTCCCTTCTCCGTATGTGACATGATTATCTAATTCCTTTTTGTCTGAAGCAAAACTAGGGAGATATGGGAATTATGGGGTATTAAGACTCCTTTTTCAAATAAGGAAACATATGACATTCCCTCAGTGACATGAATATCTGCCCTCGTACGTGAGGCAACTCTGCATGGAGGGGAGGCTTCATTAGCGGGCTAAGAGCACTGAGCTGTCAGTCACAAATTTCCAGCAGCCTTTTGCTTTCTTCAGTGGCATTAACATATTAGAAATTGCAAAATTTTTATCCTCCACTTAAATGATGGGTGCAAACACAATAGTAAAACACCTTGGTCTGCAATGCAAAGATTTCTTAGACTCTGCTCGGGCTACACCTATCCAACAAAAAGAAGCTATAATTTTGTTGAGTGCCCTGCCTTGGTGACTCATGATCAGTGGAACTTCATACTTCAAAGTAGTCCATTTGGGAAACCCAGGAAAAAAGAGTTCTGTCTTTTAACCATGGGATGGATAGCTGGAGGGCACGAGGGCTGGGTTGACCCTTTTTCAAGGAGAACCCAACCTTTACCCTCATGGAGAATTATAGGAAGGTGTTCTTTTCCATATTCTCCCTTCCCCGCCCCCAACTTGACTCTCCTTTTCTTACAACAATAAAACCAAACAAAGATGTATCCCTGCCATCACTCTGTGTAATTTGATTGGTTGAAAGATGGGTTCAAATCTTGGCTCTGTTGCTTAGTTTTGTGTCCTCAGGGCAAATCACTTCGTCTCTCAAGGACTTGGTTTCCTCATATTTATACTAAAATGGAGAGCATAACTAGAATCTCGAAGGATGGTGTAAAGATGCACTGAGGTAAGATATATGAAGAGGTGAACTTCAATCCTTGTCTAGGGATGCACATACGAGGGGATGGAATCAGTTTCAGGAAAAACATTTTAACGCTTCTCTTTGTCTCTCTATATTACATTTTCCTCGTGTCTGAGCAATAAGCTATGTAGGACAATGCTCAGAGTTGTCCCCTCTGTTCCAAAGTATATTGTAATTCAAAAGATTTGCTTATGATGTCCTATTAGGAGATAAGAAACCTAACATTTCATTGAGCACTTGCTAGGGGCAATGCTTGGTATATACTCATTCATTCAATCCTCATGGTAACTCTACAGAGCAATTGAAACCCGGGGAGGTTCTATGACTTGCTAAGGGCCATGCAGCTCGATGGAGTTAGGAATCAAGCACAGTTCTCTGAATTCATCGTCCACACTACAGCTGCCCATGAAGCACCACCGTCTATCTTCCGCAAATGCTTGTTTCTCGGGAACTCATCCTCTAAAGCAGTAGAACCAAGGAAACGGGGAGCAAAAAGTTTTGCAAGTGGGTCATGACGGTTGTAACTGCAGTTGGTGGAGCAGACTAACTCACGCCTTGGTTCCCAGAGGTGTGTGTGCTGACTCTGAGGGAAAAGAGCCCCAGGTAGTGGTCCCTCCCTGGTGGGCACATACTTGCGTAAACGCAATGCTGAGCTCTCTGCTCTTGCCCTCTGACTGGAACCTTCAAAGGTGGGTGCGTTCTTAGTAGAAAGCGATCACTTTAACTCCCATTTATTGTAAATATATTCTTTATTATTTTTATTATTATGTTCAGTTAGCCACTGTATAGTACATAATTAGTTCTTGATGTAGTGTTCAGTGATCCATTAGTTAAGAATAACACCCAGAGGGGCGCCTGGGTGGCTCAATGGGTTAAAGCCTCTGCCTTCTGCTCAGGTCATGATCTCAGGGTCCTGGGATTGAGTCCCGCATCGGGATCTCTGCTCAGCAGGGAGCCTGCTTCCCCCCCTCTCTCTCTGCCTGCCTCTCTGCCTGCTTGTGATCTCTCTCTCTCTGTCAAATAAATAAATAAAATCTAAAAAAAAATAAATAACACCCAGTGCTCATCACAGCACGTGCTCTCCTCAATACCCATCACCCTGTTAACCCCTCCCCCCATTCTGCTGCCCTCTAATACCCCCAGATTGTTTCTTGTGGTCCATAGTCTCTCATGGTTCATCTCCTTCTCTGATCTCTCCCCTTTGGGTTTCCCTCCCTTCCCCTATGGT
>JAQQSY010000449.1:0-16342 GCA_028646535.1 Procyon lotor | reverse complement strand
TGAGAGGTCCGTCCCATCGGGTCAGGGGCTCGGTGGGCGGTTCGATCCATCGGGTCAGGGGCTCAGTGGGCATTCCTGCCCATCAGGTCAGGGACTTGGTGGGCATTCCCTCCCATTCTCCCTGGAGCCTGCAAATGGGGCTTCACGGTGTCCTTCCAAGGGCCTGGGAAAAGCTGGGGTGTCCTTGGGAACAGCCGCGGTCCCACAGGGGTTTCTCCAGGTGAGGCTGCGCTGGAAGGTCTGAAGGCCCAAACGCCTGCCTTCCTTCGAGGCCGGACCTTGATTCATTCCTTTACTCATTTGTTCATTCTGTCCACTACTGTGGGTGCTGGGCATGTGCTTGGGGCTGCGAGGCCGGGCTGGGGGATGGGCAAAACCGGGGGGCAGGTGGGCCCTGATGGCTGCGAGGAGGGTGGGCCTGGGCAGGCCTGGGTGTCTGGGCAGGGCCGGCAGGCTGGGTTAGGGGTGCAGGAGCCCCGACCTCATCCCTGGTGTAAAAGGAGCCCATGGATGGGTTTGATCCATGGCTCCTGGGACACAGTTGGGTCCTTAGGACACAGCCAAGGGCCGTGGGGAGGCCTGGACAACGGGGAGCTCTGGGTGGGGGGGAGGACGGTGGCAAAGACTTTGGGGTGACTTTTGGGGTCCCCGTGGCGGGAGGCCATTTTTGGAGATGGCAGGGTGGAGGAGGGTAGACCTGGGAAAGATTTGTAAATCGGCGACGTGTGTGGACAGAAGTGCCCCAAGGTGAAGGCGTAGGTGGGCGCCCACTCACTCAGCGGCAGCTTGCTGAGCACCTGCTCTGTGCGGGGCTCCACTCTGTGAGTTGGGGGTCGTCAGGGAGCAACAGGGAAGCCTGTGCTCTCGGCATTGACTTTCTCGGAGAGCAGACAGAAGTAACCAAGCAGCATGATGAGAAAGGGAGCCGCAGAACGCGCCTGAAGGGGCAGAGAGGAGAACTCAGCAGGGCCGGGCGGAGGGGCCGCGCGGACGGCAGGGACGTGGCCGCCACAGGCCCCGCGTGCAGGTATCTGGTGAGCTAGGGGGAGGCCGAGGCCCGAGAGGCTGCCGAGGGCAAGGTGGGCAGGGTGGCCCCCCAGGACGTGACCATGGGCGGGCCTGTGGACACCAGGGCGCTGGGCCAGCCAGTGCCGGAGACCCGGCGTCCTGGGAGTGTGCGCAGGGGAAGGAGAGAATCAGTTCTCAGAGTGTGGCCTGAGCCCTTGGTCGGCGGGCCCCTGGGTCAGGCGTGGGCAGGCGCAGCCCCTCCAGGGGCTCTGGGACACGGCCCGTCGGTGGGCTTTCCAGCTTCGGGAGCAGCACCCTGGGCTCGTGGCCCCGCCTCCACCACACGGCCGCAGCGGGCTGCCTTGCGCTGGGGTCACCCTGCCTTCTCCTGCGGGCTCCGTGACAACACTGACCCCTTCGGCCAGGGCCTTGAACCCTGACCGTCATGCCTCTGCAAGTGTCTTTGCCCTGGAGGTCACGTGCGGTCTGGAGGGGTCATGCGTGCAGGTTTGTGAGGCCGAGTCAGCTGACCACAGCCCGACGTCCAGCTGTGGCAGGGTGGGTGTCAGGTGTGGGCTGAGCCCCAGTGGCGACATGTGGAGTCAGAGTCCACATGGAGGGATGAGGCTTGAGCTGCGCTGACAGCGGGGAGGAGGGGGTGAGGGGAGGGCAGCAGGGGTGTCACCGTGGACTGGCTGAGGGGGCTGGGCTCGGTGCTGGCTCCCTGCATTCTTGCCCCTGGCCAGGGGGCGAGGAGGGCAGGGGGCACAGGAGTCGTCCACCATGCATGCCTGCCCGCGGTGACCACCCCTTCTCCTGCAGCTGGGGACCCGGGCGACGGCAGGACCACCGATGCCGACTGTGTGCTGAGCTGTTCCAGGTCTTCTCTGAGCCCCTTCGGGTATGATGGCATTTACTGCTGCTCCCGCCCAAGGCGCTGGAGGGACCCGATGCACGAAGGTCTGGGGTCGTACCTGCGGCTGTGGGGCTGGGCACACACAGCCAGAGCTCTGTGTGGGGGCTGTCCTGACTCCCACCACGGAGGGCCGTCTTCTACCGGTGTGTGTGAGCCTGTGTGAGTGCATGGGCTTGTGCCTGTGTGTCCACATGAGCATAAAAGTTCTCCAGCCCAGCATGTGTCCTATGCACATGTGTGCACATGTTGGTGTTCATGCGTGTGCACTCAGTGCTTGCAGAGGCAGAGTGCACATGGGCATTGCTTATGTCTGTACATGTGTGCTTATGCGTGAGAGCTGGTGGTGCACACACATGGACTCACGTGTGCCCACATGTATATGCCCGAGTGTGGGGAGCAGCATCTCCCCCGTGCACACATCGACGCACGTGTGCACCACGCGTGTGCCCGAGTGTGGGGAGCGGCACCTCCCCCGTGCACACATGGATGCATGTGTGCCCCATGCGTGCACCTGAGTGTGGGGAGCAGCATCTCCCCCGTGAACATATGGACACATGTGTGCCCCACGCGTGCACCTGAGTGTGGGGAGCAGCATCTCCCCCGTGAACATATGGACACATGTGTGCCCCACGTGTGTGCCTGAGTGTGGGGAGCAGCACCTCCCCCGTGCACACATGGACGCACGTGTGCCCCACGCGTGTGCCCGAGTATGGGGAGCAGCACCCCCCATTCCCTCCAGGGCAGAGAGGCCCCAGCAGCGCTTCCCAACGGGGGCAGCTCCCACAGTGTGCCCTGCCAGTGCCACAGCCCAGTCCTGGTGTGGTTCCTCGGACAGCAGCCCGGAGCCTCCTGGGCCTCTGACGGGGCAGATGCGGACGACTGAGGAGGGAGACAGGAGGCATGGAACGAGCTGGGCTGTTTATTGGGCCGGCTGGCTGGAGAACAGGCACGGGGCTGCAGGGAGGACCGCTGGCTTGGGGGCGCGACGGGTGCGACGCCCTGGTCCCCGGGTCTGCTGGCTGAACTCTGGACACAGGGCACAGAGGTGGGCTGGGGCTGGGCCAACGTGGGGCTGGAGTCCAGGGTGGGATCCTCTGCTCTCGGGACAGCGTGGAGGCCGAGCACCTCCTCTCCTGGGGTCTCTTCACCTGCAGTGAGAGCCCGGGGTCAGGAAGGGGCAGGCGTGAGGGGGAGGGTCCCCAGAGGACAGGGCCCAGGCCCCCACGTCCTGCCCAGCTGAGCCGGATGTGAGCAGGTGCCCAGCACGTGCCCCACCGTGGGATGGGGAGGTGGAGGGGGGCACCAGCTCTCAGGGCTGAGGCCCCAGGCCTGCGTCCGTGGCCCCGATGGCCGGACACTCCTTCTGCTCCCCGCAGCTTCCCTGGGCCACCCCAGCGCGTCCCCAGCCCTGCACGCAGGGTGCTGGCTGCCTTACCTTGATGAAGGTGACAAAGCCGCTGTAGAGCAGAGTGAGCAGGAAGAGGGCTGCGAATGTGGGCCATAGCCCGCTGGTGTCCTCCAGGTCTGTGGGGTCCCCACCGCTCTCATCGTGGCTCTGGGGGAGTGGGGGGGTCATGGCCAGACCTGGGGAGCAAGGGCACTGGTGAGGAGGTTCAGGCCCCCGGGCCACTGCTCTGGGAGGCTCCCTCCTGACGCAGCACCCAGCCGATGTGCACCTGTGAGCCTTTTCCCTGCCTGCCCCCCTGCCCCGGGCACCGGGGGCTCCGCAGAGCCCAATGCGCCCAGCACCGAGCTGCGCCACAGACTACAACCAAACACCCTGGCACATAATACATCTGCGTGACACGTGTGCACAGCACGTTAGTGGTACTCAGCAGATGTAGACACATGAGCAGGGGTGGCGGGGGATCAGGGGCTGGGCGGGGCCCCTCAGAGCGACAGGGAGCCCCCAGGGTCTTAAAGCAAGGGCCAGGCATGGCCAGCTCTGCCTGTCCAAGCAGCCACTCCATGGGGACACGGTGGGGACCGTCCGGCCAGCACGCCCCCTGCCCTGGGGGCAGTCCTGGTGGGCGAGGAGATGGGATATGTGATTTTACAGCGATCCTGCAGAGCACGAGTGTCCCCCAGCTGTCACGGCTGCCCACGTGCCAGGCCATGCTGAGTGTCCCCTGTGCTGCGCGGAGGCAGAGGGCAGCCTGAGGATGTAGGCTGGGGGAAGCCTGGGGGTCCTGTGAGGAGAGCAAGCAGGACCCCAGAAGGAGTAAAGTCACAGCTGCAAGGAGGAAGCGGCCGAGACCCGCTGAGCCCTGGAGGACAGGCTCGTTCCCAGGGGCCGAGGTGGCCCAAACCGGCGAGTGGTCCCAGCCACCCCACCTGGCTGGAGGAGGGGTCCGGGGGACATGCGCAGGACCCCAAGTGCCTCTCTGAGCAGGCCCGCCTGCACGGCTCAGCACTTAGTGGGCTGGTGAGGGCTGGGCCCGCCCAGAGGAGGGCTTTCTCCCCACTCAGTTCTGGGGGCCCAGGGGCCAGGCCCTCTGTGCCCTCTGCAGGCCGTTCTGTCTCCAGACTGTGTGACCCTGGCAGGTGGCTCTGCCCCTACAGGCCTGAGGCTCTGGGGGCTCTGAGTCATCTCATGGGCACAGGACGCATAGCTGTAGGCACAAGGGGAGGGCAGCGTTGGGCCCTGGGGGGCTCGGCCGCCCTTGCCCCTCTCCACACACGCTCCCAGGTATGGGTCGGGAGAGGCCTGGCTGCCCACCTGCGGCCACCACGGGCATAGATCCGCGGTCCAGCGCCGGGAGCCCAAGGGCCAGGCTGCCTCATCTGAGTTGAGCCGGGCCGGCTGGGCTGCCCCGGCCCCTCCACAGGCGGGGCTGTGTGTGCTCAGGTCACCCTGGAGTGCACGCGCACCCACACCGGGGGCCTGCAGCCTGGGGCTCTGTGCGGGATGGCAGATCAGTCCCCAGCCTTGACCGAGTCCCTACAGGGGGCTGGTCTAGCCTCACCTGGGACATCAGACCTCGGAGAGGCCGGGTCTGTGCCCGGGGGCAGCCTGTCTGCTGGTATAGGAGAGTGAAACCCTGAGGACCAGTGTGGACCTGGCCCTCGGGGAACCCGGGGGAGGGAGGGTCAGCAGGGTCAGGAGGCTGCTCTGGGGGCCGAACACATACCCGGGGGGCATGAGCCCCGACAGGCGGCCCAAAACAGGGGTCACCCAGAGCCCCATCCGACCACTGGGGGTCCTGGGGCTTAGGGAGGCTCTGATGTCCGGGCGGAGGCCCCTGTGCGGCGCCCGGCCGTGCAGCATGTCTCGGTGGGAAATGGCTGCTCTTTGGGGCCTGGTGGGCTGACGGCCACCTCTCGACCTTCCAGTCCAGCGTATGGTGTGTGGACATGAGGACAGGGTTTGGGGGACGGTGTCAGAGGTGCCGAGCAGGCCAGCGTGGGGCCATCGGGGGGACGGCCCAGGCCCTCGGCTGCAGCCCCAGGACCCAGCCGCTGGGCCCCTCGGAGGCCCGTCCCTCCGCTCCCGCCCTGTGCTGGGGGGACGCCGGGACGGAAGCCCTGGGGCCCGTGTGTCACTCACCAGTGTCCAGGCTGGCGTTGAGCAGCTTCCGGGAGGCGTCGTGCCTCACCACACATGTGTAGGAGGCCGGGCCGGGGCCCGGGGGGGGCGAGGACGCGTAGGACGCTCCAGGTCTGGAACGTGCTGTCCCTGGGCTGGGCCATAGGAACTGCAGTGGTAAACGCAGCGGGGTCCACCTCTGTCTGGCCCTGCAGCACAGTCCGGGGGCGAGAAGCCAGACACCTCACACAGGAGCCAGGCGGCCGGCTGGGGCCCGGTCAGGACGCGGACTGTGAGGCTGCTGGGCTCAGTGGCCGCTGCGGGGAGAGTCCGGGTCATGCTGGGGTGGGTCCCCCTCCCGGGAGGGCGGGTCCCCACGCCCTGGGTGCCTCCGCGTGGAAGGAGGGGGGCCTCTGGGCAGGGTGGGCGGCGCGTGCTGGGCCCAGCCCCCCTGTCTCCGGGGCCCCGAGCGGGCCTTACCGTGCCCTCCTGGTGCTGCGGACGCCACCTGGGGAAGCATCCCGGGCTGGCTCAGCTGGCAGCGGATGCTGGTCCCCGAGGCCCACAGGGACACGGGCAAGGCCAGGCGGCTGCTCAGGCTCTGGGAGCCGTTGGCGTGCTCCTCCCGTGGCCCCTCCTCCACTGCCCCGGTGGGGGGCACTCCGGCCACCTCCCAGGACATGCGGGCCTCCTGCAGGTCATCCCCCACCGCCAGGCAGGTGAAGGTGGCCTCTCCCCGGAGCCATGGGCCCCGCAGGGGAGGCTGCAGCAGGTAGAGGCTGGGAAGGTGGGTGTAGTTCCGGCAGTCTGCCAGAGGAAAGCGACCGCGGTCAGTGGGGGACCCCGGTCAGCGGGGGACCCTGGTCTGTGCAGTGGGGGACCCCAGTCAGCAGTCAGTGGGGGGCCTTGGTCAGCGGTCAGCAGGGAACCCTGGTCAGCGGGGGACCCTGGTCAGTGGTCAGCGGGGGGCCTTGGTCAGCAGTCAGCGGGGGACCCTGATCAGCGGTCAGCGGGGGGCCTTGGTCAGCAGTCAGCGGGGGCCTTGGTCAGTGGTCAGTGGGGAACCCCGGTCAGCGGTCAGGGGGACCCCAGTCAGCGGTCAACGGGGGGCCTTGGTCAGCGGTCAGCGGGGGACCCCAGTCAGTGGGGGACTCTGGTCAGTGCAGTGGGAGACCCCAGTCAGCAGTCAGTGGGGGGCCTTGGTCAGTGGTCAGTGGGGGACCCTGGTCAGCAGTCAGTGGGGGACCCCAGTCAGTGCAGTGGGGGCCCTTGGTCAGTGGTCAGTGGGGGCCCCAGTCAGTGGGGGACCCTGGTCAGTGCAGTGGGGGACCCCAGTCATGGGTCAGCGGGTGCCTTGGTCATCGGTCAGCGGGGGACCCCGGTCATTGGTCAGTGGGGGACCCTAGTCAGTAGTTAGCGGGGGATCCTGGTCAACAGTCAGCGGGGGCCTTGGTCAGTGGTCAGCGGGGGACCCTGGTCAGTGGGGGGCACGCAGACCCTGCCTGGGGGTGGTGCTGTGGGCAGTGCCAGGCCCAGGCCTGTCCCTCTCCCCAGGGCAGACCCCCCCTTTGTTGCTTCCTGGCTTCCCACTGCCGGGCAGGCGGCTTGCTGGCAGGCCAGGATTTCCCCTGGCTCCCCAGTCCGTTCTTGCCCTCCTCCCCCCACTCTGGGCCCCAAGGAACTGGCCTCTGAGCGTGGTGTCCACTGGGCTTCCTGGCTCCGGGACTCGTGTCTGGGTGCGGTCAGTGGAGGACACTACAGAGGGAGGGGAAGACCCGTGGGACTTGTAGTCGGGACCCACAGCCTTCCTGCCCTCGGGCCCAGAGACCTACCCACACCTGCTGCTGGCGCTTTGTCACGGCCCCTGAGGGCTCCTGCCACGGTGACCCCCAGTTGGGGCGAAGACAGCCAGGAAGTCATCTGGCCTTAGGTTTGGGACCCACGAGGGTCAGGTAGTAAATACTTAGGCTTTGCCATTAGTTATGCGGGGCTCCTGGGTCTCCACCCTCCCCTTCCCCATCCCGCTGAAGCTGCGAAGACAATTCCCAGCGTGTAGGAAACAGGGTCTGGAGAGCACCCCTGCCCCCGGTCAGGGGGCATTCGGATCCTCGCCTGGAGGGCGGACCCTCTGCGTCTGACCGGGCTGTGCTGAGCCGGGGACGGGTGGTGTTTGGAGATGGGGTCATCATGGGTGGCGCGGCTGCGGAGGGTCCACGGAGGCTCCACGGAGGGTCCACGGCAGACCACAGCCTCTGCCCCTTGTGTGGGGCCCCCCGACGCCCCGAGCGCTGGTGCTGGGGCTGCTGTTCTCGCTGCCCCGCTCGGAGGAGAGAGTGAGCACGGGACCTCCGCCGAGGGGCAGGCAGGGCGGCTGTGACCCCACGTGGCCCTTGGAGAGGCCACCGGTGGGGAGCAGCTCACAGAGAGGGGCTCCTGCTACAGGACCCCTGGGCCCACGGTCAGGGCCCATGAGCCTCAGGTGGGGTGCTGCAGCTCCGTGAGGGTCCCGGGGCCAAGTCCACCCTGCTGGCTGCGCTGGCCGCATGTCCTCACGTGAGGCTCTGGGACAGGCCCCCGTCGGAGCCCTGCCCCTGGGCCAGGTGAGTCCCGTGCTGGCCCACGGCCCCACCCCGTCCGCTGTGCTCTCTGCAGGTGTCGGGGAGGGGGGCCTCCTGTCCATAAGGGGCCTGTGGGGGCATCTGTGGGGCCAGCTTGGGGCCCACCGCGTGGTTGGTGCTCTGCAGACACTGCCTCTGTGCCTGCCCTTCCTGACCCAGGGAAGGGTCCTCCCTAACCCTAAGGCGTGGGAAGGCAGGAGGGGCTCCTCACCTGGGCCCGGGGCAGAGCTGGGGCTTGCGGTGGGGCCCCCTGGTAGGGACAGCCCGTGAGTCGGCGGGGAGGCCTTCACTTCCCAGGACGCTGAAATTGGAGGGGCAGTGGCAGGGGAGGGTCAGACGGTGTGGGCCCGGGGTTGGGGGGAGGCTGCCCTGTGGTGGCCACGGGACGGATATGGCAGCAGGAGGGGCAGCTGGCCACGGGCACGCTGGGCACGGCTGCCTGCGTCGTCCTTGGGCTAGAGGGTGTGGGGGGCCCCAGAGGCTGTCCTCAGGGGTCTGGGCCACCCACCTGGCCACTGGATGGGCTTCCTCAGCTTGGGGCTGGCGGTGTCCCCCCCGACGACCTCACAGAAGTACAAGTCTGGCTTCCAGAGGGCAGACAGCAAGGACAGCTGCTCCTGGGGCCCCAGCAGAATCAAGCTGGTCTTCTGCATCTGGTTCTGCACCCCTGAGTTCGGGGTGATCTGCACGCACCCCTTGGAGAGTCCTTTTGCCAAGCAGGCCAGGACTACGGGGTCGCCTTCATTTGGGGCTTCACATCCTGAGACCAAGGGCAACAGATCCTGCGTTTTGAGGCCTGGAAGACAGACAGGGCTTGTGAGGCTGGGGGCCAAGGAGGGTGCAGGCTGGGGGTTGGGGTGGGGGCGGTATGTGGCCGGTGGAGGCCGTGGCCCCTCCTGTCTGGCGAATGCAGTAAGGAGTGGTCTGCTCTCCCAAGCTCCTGGCCGGCCTGCCCCTGCCTGTTCCCAGGCTTCCCCAGCAGGACTGTCTCCCACCCACGGCCCAGGGGCCCCCATTGCCCATACGGCGTCCCCGGTACTGCCCTGCGCCCTGCCAGGACCCTGCACCGCACCGGGGAGACGCCCAGCATGGGTGGGCTTGACCCCCGTGCCTCAGAATGTGACCTCGTCTGGATAGAAGGTCCTAGTGGGTGAGTTAACGAGTCAGTGAGGCCGTACGGCTGGAGGGCAGGCTCCCAGCGCCACGTGCCCATCCTTAGGACAGGGGACACGCAGCACACGCGCCGCGGGCAGGCGAGCGCCCCAGGCAGGCGAGCTGGGGGTTGGAGCGATGTGCAGAAGCCAGGAAGCCCGGGGGCCCCCCTGGGAACCTACCCCCGCACCCTGATCGGGGGTCCAGGCCCCCAGAACGGAGACCACAGTGTGTGTCGTTCGGCCGCCCGTGACACAGAAGCAGGTTGGGAGCTGGAGGCAGACGAGGCCTTGGAACCGGCTGTGGAACCGGCTGTGGAACTGGCCGGCCGGTGGGCAGACGCTGCGCTCTCCAGGCGCAGACAGAGGAAGCCAGACTGCCCTGCAGACCCTTGGCAGACATTTGGGTGCGGAAGGGGCGTCTGGTGAGGCCCGAGCGGAGGCAGAGCTGGGCGCGTCCCGCTCGGGGATCACGCGTGTGGTCCCGCCAGGAGTCTGGGAGGGGCCAGGAGCAGCGTGTGGTTCTCCAGGAAAGGACCCTGGATGGCCGACCTGTCCCATGGACGGCGAGGGGTACCGAGCGGGTTTCTGAGAATTCTACGGAAGCCAACCTGCCCGAAGGAGGCAGAGGGGGGCTGGCGCGGAGGACGGAGCCATGGACGCAGAGGCCGGCGGGGCTGCCAGCAGGGGCGTGGGGGGCCCATGCCTTGGGGCGCCGCCCCGGCTCCAAAGACAGAGCGTGGAGCCCAGCCGGATCCTTCTGGGGCCTCACCCTGGGCCGGGGAGCCCTCCCTGCAGGGCCGGGCCTGGGCCCCTGTGGCTGCGGGCTGTCTGGAGGTCCCCAGTGTGGGGTCTCCGGCCCGGGGTCAGTCGTGGGTCAGTCGCACATGTCTCGTCTCCGTGATGCAGCTCACACTGAGGCGAGGCCTCACACGCAGGCTACTGCTCCGTGGGGCGCCTCCGGGAGTTGTTGGGCGCAGCGTTCTGCACGGGAGAAGGACAAGAATTTCGGAGGCTGGGGGTGGAGGTGACGGCTTGGGTTGTGAGCGTCAGTCCACGTACTGAAGTCCTGTCTCCCCAGTGCCCCAGTGTGGGGCCTTGTTAGGGAATGGGGCCACGGAGGCTGAGACCCTAACCCCGCCGGACGAGGGCCATGGAGGCTGAGACCCTAACCCCGCCGGACGAGGGCCACGGAGGCTGAGACCCTAACCCCGCCAGATAATGCCCTTATCAAAGGGGGTCTGGGTACGCGCATGGGGACCACACCACGGCTCCAAAGGCAGATGGCGCAGAGATGCACCAATAAGCCCGGGAGGCCAGAGATGGCCGCGGCTGCCAAAAGCCCAGCCTGGAACAGACTGTCCCCCCGGGGGGGGGGGCGGCCCTGCTGACACCCCCACGTGACCCCTGGATTCTAGAGGGTTCTGTTCTGTAAGCCCCCCCCACCCCAAGGTCCCTGGTCGCGGATCAGCGCAGACGCCATCTGGAGCTGGCAGCCCCCCCCACCGGCATGAGAGCCCCCAGCCGCACACGTGCCCCGTGGGCCCCCCCCGCCCCCCCGGGAGCCTGGCTCACGGCCGTCCTCGCCGCTGCCACCCCGGACCCTTGCGGCCATGGCTCCACAGCCCGTGGGCCGCCCTGGCCATCAGCACGGTGACCGGCCAAGCCCCCGACACGGTCCCACATCCCCTCTGCCGGGGCTCCCAGGCGTGGCAGCGCCTCCCCCTGCACCACTGTCCAGCAGGCGCTGTCCTACCCGGGCCCACCAGGCACACACCCGTCGCAGTGCAGCTCGGGGGTGGCGGGGCGAGCACCCTGTGTTCCTGCCAGTCCTCGGGCCCACGGCCCAGCCCCACGAGGGGTGGGGCTCGCCTGGGGGGCGGCCGGGCTGGCTGGGGACGGAGACAGGACCGTGCGTCGGGCAGGGACCCGTCGGTGGAGGCCCCTGCAGGCCGCACACAAGGACCAAGCCCAGCCCTGCTCCTGGTTCCCGCCATGCCCAGGAGGTCGGGCCTGGGACAGAGTCCAGCTCCTGTCCTTCAGGAGACGTGACGAGCCCGAGACCCTGCTCCCCCCGCAGGGCCCCTTTCCCCGGCATGTCCCCTGGCAGGCCTGTGGGCACACGGGCCTTCTTCCCACGGGCCCTTGACATACGCAGGACACAAGGAGTGCACTTTGGGACAAAAGGCCTGCACCAGGAAGCAGTTTTGTGAGATAAAATATACATATTTATTTGAATGCAACACACGCGTGTACATTGCAAAGCAATGCTCAGCGGGTTCGGGGCCGTGGGCTCCACACACGTCCTGCACGCGGCCGTCTTCGAGCTGGAAGCAGGAGGGGGTGATCTAAGCACAAGGGGTCGGGCCCCGTGGGCTGCCCCCTGGGGTCCGCGTCCCGGGCTTCTGAGGTTCTTGGTGGCCGGTCATTTCACCTGCAGAAGGCAGACGACGTGAGCTGTGTTCCCGCTGCCCTGGGCCGCGTGCGCCCCCCCGCCCCGCGCCAGCCCTGCCGATACCTTGAACAGCGTCACCGTGGTGCTGTAGAAGACGCTGAGGAGGAAGAGGACGATGAAGGTGGACGTCATGGTGTTGAGGTTCTCGAAGTCCTCCTCCTCGGCACTCACCTCCCCCTCTGCAGGGGACACAGCACAGAGGGGTCAGGCCGCGCTGCAGCAAGGCCTGGTCCCAGAGCCACCCCTGGGCCTCGGCTGGGCTGCCCCCCAGGGGCCGGCGGGCGGGGGTAGTGGGAATGGGTGCGCGTGGCTCCCAGCTGGTCCCACAGTCGGAGCATCTAAGCCGGATGTTAGCTGGGCCTTGGCAGCCCGAGGCAGGGGGTCAGGCAGAGGCAGGACATGGTCACAGCAGAGCAAGGCTGACCCCGGGCACCATGCGTGGGGGCCGTGGGGTGGCGGAGAGCACGGCAGAGCAACACAGACACAGGAGTGTGGCCGGGCTGCATCGGGGGTGGGGGACGCACCACCAGGGCCGCCCGGGAGAGAGGCAGAGAGCAGGGCTTTCTGGGGGCCGGGGGGCTCTGCCCCTAGACGCCAAGGCCGGAGAGGCTGGCAGCAGGAGGCTGGCATGTGTGTGGGCCTGAGGGGAACCTCCTCACTTCCTAGTGAGATTCCCGCTCGCTGTCTTTCAGTCCTGCGGGGCACGGCCCTTGGGAGACCCCGGACGGGGCCCCGGCTGCGGTCTGTGCTGCCAGTCCTCGGGGAGGAAGGGCTCAGATGGAGCCCGAGGCCCCAGGTAGGGTGACACTGGGGTGGACAGGCTGAGGACACTGAATGGGGTCTGCAGCCCACCGGGCCCTTTGGGGCGCCCGGAGCTCAGGTTTCCAGGGGCTTGGTGTGCAGAGAAGGTCTCAGAGGCAGCCCAGAGGGGGCCGTGCTGCCGGTGGCTGTTAGCAGAGGAGGCCCCGCTGGGGCCCCTGCTCCTCTCTGCCCACCAGGTCTGTACTCCCTACTCCTGCTCCTGGGGCCTCACTTCCCACTATTTCCAGGGCTGGGTGTTTGGGGGCTCTCTGCAGTCACCCCTGCAAGGAGGAGCCTCCAGGAACAGCCTCCCTCTGGGGCCGATGTCCAGGCACCTTTTGCTCTGTCGGAAACAGCTCTGGGCACTGGGCTTCTGCTGCTTCAAGAGCCTGGACAAGGGCAGGGGCTCCCCTGGGCCCCGGGCCTGGGGTGGTGGCCACAGTCAGAGTCCAGGCCTTCCAGCCCACACAGAGGGACAAGCAGAGCTTGGGCGCGAGGCCTACAGAAAGTGACACAGCTGGACAGGGCAGCAGTCCCTGACAGAGGAACTATGGGTGTGCAAGGGCTGGCACCTGCGTGTGCATGTGTGTGTGACTGTACACTTGTGCACAAGGGTGCGTGCGTCCATGTGTCCGTGTGTGGCTGTGCATGCACATGTGTGTATAGGAGTGCTTGTGCCTGTATGTGTCCACATGAGCGTGTGTGCACACATGTCCCAGTGACTGTGTGCATGTGTATGTGTCCATGCGTGTGGATATGTAAACACACGTGTGCGCATGTTTATACTTGTGTGTGTGTCCCCCTGTGTGCACGTGTGTCTATTTGTCTGCCTGTGACTGTGTGTATGTGTCCACATATGTGGGTGTGCGTGCACACGTGTCCATGTGTACCATGCATCACATGTCTGTATGTGTCCACATGTGTGTCCACGTGTCTACACGCAGGTGCATCCATACATGTGCATGCGTGTCTGTGTGTGCGCACGTGTGTTGCACACTCGTGGCCACGGGAGCAGCTGTAGGAGCGGAGAGCATGGGCTCGGTCTGCCAAGAGCACAGGGACTTCCAGAGGCTGGGTGGGGGCAGGGATGGTGGCGGGTGGTCGGGGCGGGGACAGCAGCTGCGGCCCCGGCAGGCAAGAGCATCGCTTACTCGGGAGGAGCGTCTTTTGAATGGATGTTTTTATTTCTGGTTTTGATAAAAGGTCACATGTCGCCCCACTGACAGGGTTAGTTGGCGCACGTGCACACACAGCGATGGGTCAGCCAGGGGCTGCGGGATCCGCCGGCCGGGATCAGTAGCAGGTGCTGGCCGTGTCAGACAAGACCAGGGACACGTTGTAGAGGGTGGGTTTACCGGTGGACTTGTCCACGCTCCTCTCGGTCACCATGTGGGGCAGGGCCTCATGGCCCACGACACAGGTGTAGGTCTCACCGGCGCTCCAGTCCTCCTCGCTCACGGTCAGGGTGCTGTGGACAAAGTAGAGGCCGGGGGCTTGGGGCTCGGGCATCGGGGTGCTGGTCACGTAGGCGCTGGGCGGCACAGGCTGCCCCTTCTGCAGCCACTGCACAAACACGTCTGGGGGGGAGAAGCCCTTCACCAGGCAGGTGACAGAGGCCGACTCCCGCAGGCTCAACTGCTCCCGGCTCGGCGGCAGCACGTACACAGACGGCATGTGCTTGGCGACCTCTGTGGGAGGAAAGAGGGGTGAGCTCGGGCCGGGGCCGGGGTCTCTGGAGAGACCCCCGGAGACCATGGGAGGCCCCGGGGCAGAGGAGGCACGCGCCCTACCCTTGGGCCTGGAGATGGTCTTCTTCAGCGGGGAGGGCAGGTCCGTGTGGGTCACCGTGCAGGTAAACTGTTCCCCTGACTCCCAGTCCTCCACACAGACTGTGGCCTCCCCCATGGCGCTGAAGGTGATGTTGGGGTGGCTCTCGGAGATGTTGGTGTGGGTTTTCAGAGGCTCGCCGTTCTGGCGGGTCCAGGAGATGGTCAGGCTGTCATAGGTGGCCAGGTCTGTGACCAGGCAGGACAGCTTGGCCAACTTGGTGAGGAAGATGCTGGCAAAGGAGGGGGGAATGGTGAAGAAGCTGATGCCCACGGGTGAGCCTAGACCAGGAGAGAGTTTGTGTCAGCGACTGGTTGGATGTGAAGTCAGGCAAAGGTGGAGACTTTCCCCGAAGAATGCAGGCTGACTTCACACTGAGCCTTCCTGAGCCCCGGCGACCCGCTGGGGAGGGATGCTGGGCCCCCACCTCCCCGCCCTCGGCTGCTCCGGGAAGCCAAGGCTCAGGGAGCGGCTGGCCTGGGTGGAGCCCTGTGCGCGGGAGGGACCCCAGCCCCGAGGGGCCGCGCCGGAGGCCAGAGCACTCACTGGGGGTGCACATGGAGGACACGTTCTTCTCGGAGGTCACCCCGTTGTGCTCCACTTGGCAGGTGAACACGCTCTGGCTGAGCCAGGCGCTCTCGGTGATCGTCAGCGTGCTGAGAACCCTGTAGGTGACCACCCCGGACACCCTGTCATCGGCCTCCACCCTGCCGGTGTCCACGCCAGCCTGCAGCTGCTTTCCGTCACGGAACCAGGACACGGAGATCTGCTTGGGGCTGAAGCCTCTGGCCTGACACAGGAGCTGGGACGTGCGCTGGCCGCTGCCAGAGAAGGCGTCGCGGGGCGGGATGAAGACGGTCACGTTGGGGGGCAGCTCCAAGGGCACTGCAGGGAGGGGACAAGGCGTCAGACCCCGGCCCCCGCCCCCTGCCCACCCGGCCACGGGAGGAGGGCCCGGCTCTCACCTGAGATGGGCACTCTCACGGATTTGTTACCGTTGGTGTGCTTGACCTTGCACGTGAGGTACTCATCGGAGCTCTGGAGCACGTCCACGGAGGGCAGGAACACCTGAGAGGTGGCCATATACTTGCCCTCTCTCAGAACCGAAGGGAAGGTCTTGATATCCTGGCTGCCGACCTCGCTGTTGTTCTTATAGGTCCAGGAGAAGGTGACGGTGTTGGGCAGGAAGTCCCCGGCCAGACAGCCCATGGCCACCAGGGTCTCATCGGACTGGACGCTCTCACACGTGATGAGGGGGAAGAGGTTTGGAGGGGACACGCTCGCTGAGGACCGCAGAGGGACAGGAGATGAGTGAGAAGCTGTCTTCTTCCCACCCTCCACCAGGCGGGCCAGAGCCGGCCCCATGGCCCCCTCACCCCACTGCCACAAGGGCTGGCCTCGAGGCCTCCCTAGCCTTGACCAACAGTGCAGTGGGCATCTGGGCTGAGGCCGAGTCCAGCAGGGAAGGGGAGGTCCAGCAACCCCCCGCGCCCCCCCGCTGCAGAAGTCCAACTCTGGACTTGTGCAAAGCTGGGGGCAGTCGAAGCCCCTCAAGCACTCTGGTGGCCTGGCTCCCAGCTCTGGACGGCGTGGCCAGTGCTGCTTTCCCTCTGAGACAAGGGGGCCAGGCTGCTATGCCCAGCCGCAAACCCCGTGAGCCATCCAAGACAGGCTGAGGGCATGGAGGTGAGCCCCCCAGCAGTGCTCAGCACTGGCCAGTGCGACTAGGGTCGACGGACGGTGTATATGCGCAAAGTTGGACAACGCAGACGGCCTTTGGTCCATGGTCAGCACAACCAGGTCACGGAGGTCAGACCACTGTTAGTCAGGACAGTGCAGCAAGGCCAGCTCAGCCCAGCTAGAACTACACGGCCCAATACAGGCAAACCTAGTCCAAACTAAGGTATCAATCGCCTCTGAGCCAAGCCAGCTCAGCCAGTCCATTCTGCTGGACCAACGCAGTGACCCTGCTTACTCAACGCAACGCTGCCAGCCCAGCACAGCCCAGCCCAGGTCAGGTCAGGTCAGCTCAGCCCTGCT
>JAQQSY010000448.1:0-16349 GCA_028646535.1 Procyon lotor | reverse complement strand
ATATACAATAGGCGGAAATAGTCTCTTTAATACATGATGCTGAGAAAACTAGACCACTAACTCGGGGCGCCTGGGTGGCTCATTGGGTTAAAGCCTCTGCCTTTAGCTCAGGTCATGATCTCAGGGTCCTGGGATCGAGCCCTGCATTGGGCTCTCTGCTCAGCGGGGAGCCTGCTTCCCCTTCTCTCTCTCTACCTGCCTATGCCTACTTGTGATCTCTCTCTGTGTCAAATAAATAAATAAAATATTTAAAAAAAAAAAAAAGAAAGAAAACTAGACCACTAACTCAAAATGGATTAAAAAGACTTAAATATAAAACCTGAAATCATAAAACTCCTAGAAGAACACACAGGCAGTAAGCTCCTTGCCATCAGTCTTGGTGATAATTTTTTGGATCAGAAGGAAAGGCAAGAAAACCAAAAATAAACAAGTGAAACTATATAAAACTAAAAAACTTTTGCACAACAAAGTAACCTATCAACAAAATATAAAGGCAACCTACTGAATGGAAGAAAATATTTGCAAACCATATATCTGATATGTCCAAAACATATAAAGAACACGCACAGCTAAAAAAAATGAGCAGAGGATCTCAATGGACATTTTTCCAATGAGGAAAATTTGACTTTTGGCCAATAGACACATGAAAAGATGCTCAAAATCACTCATCATTAGGGAAATGCAAATCAAAACCACAATGAATTAGAACCTTACACTTGTCAGAATGATCTCTCTCTCTCTCTACACACACACACACACACACACACACACACACACACACTTCTTTATACAATATCTGTTAGGGGTCTAATATGAACAATAATTGAATTTTTCCTGTATTTTCTTCCTATACAGCAAAAACCAAGGTTGGCAATGATACAGAGAAAAAGGAACCCTTGCGCACTGCTGGTGCTGGTGGGACTGCAAGCTGGTGCAGCCACTGTGGAAAACAGTATGGAGGCTCCTCAGAAAGTTACAAATAGAGCTACCGTGTATGATCCAGTAATTACACTATGGGGCATTTACTCAAAGAACAGAAAAATACTAGTTTGGAAGGATATATGCATCCCCATGTTCACTGCAGCATTATTTACAGTAGCCAAGATATGGAAACAACCTAAAAGTCCATCGATAGACAAATGGATAAAAAAAGGCAGTATACATGGACAATGGAATATTATTCAGCTATAAAAAAGAATGAAATCTTGCTGTTTGGAGAATGCCATTTGGACAATAGGGAGAAACCTCAAGGGTATTATGCTAAGTGAAATAAATCAGACGGAAATATATCAATGCCATGTGGTCTCACTCAGAAGTAGAATCTGAAACAACAAAAGGGAGTTGGTGTATAGAGAGAAAAGCCCGGTGGTTGCTTGGTGGGGGACAGTGGAGAGGGATGGGTGAAATCAGTAAAGGGGTTCAGAAGGTACCAATTTCCAGTTAGACAATGGATAAATTGTGGGATGTAATGTATAGCATGGTGACTACAGTTAATAATACTGTATTGCATTTTGAAAGGAGTTAGCAAAGTGGATCTTGAAAGTTCTCATCATGACAAGAAATGTGCAGCTATGTCGTGATGGGATGTTAACTGAACTTACCATAGTGATCATTTGGCAGTTTATGCACATATCAAATCGCTATGTTATATGTCTGAAACTAATATACTGTCAATTATACTTTAACAACAACCAAAAGAAACTAAAAAACAAAAATTCTGTTCATCAAAAGGTATCATAAAGAGAATGAAAAAACAAATGGTGGGGCTCCTGGGTGGCTCAGTGGCTCAGATCATCATCTCAGGATCCTGGGATCGAGCCCCGCATTGGGCTCTCTGCTTGGCAGGGAGCCTGCTTCCCTCTCTCTCTCTGCCTGCCTCTCTGCCTACCTGTGAGCTCTCTCTCTCTGACAAATAAATAAATAAAATCTTTAAAAAAAACCCCAAAAACAAACAAATGGCAAACTAGGAGAGAGACTCACAACTCATTTAATAAACAAAGAATGAGTACCCCAAATGCGTAAATAATTTCTACAAATGAATAAAACAGAAAACCCAATAGAAAACTAGGCAAAGCACCAACCACAGGCACTTAACAGAAGAAGTAGTAAGTGTGGCCCAAACACAAGTCAGAAGGTTTTCAATCTAGTTAATAATCAAGAAAATAATCAAATTACCCCATAATAAGATTCCATTTACATATATTTAGTTCTCTCAAATTCAAAGATTTGATAATACCAAGTATTGGGGAGGAAGTGAATTAATTGGAAAGGCAGAGGACATTCAATTGTTATAATCACTTTGGAAAAGCATCTGGTATTCTGTAAAGGTGAATCATCACACACCTAATCTCTGCCCAACAGCTGTATTCCTGGGTCAATAACTTTGACCTCTAGGGAGTATGTGGCCAAGTCTGTAGACAGTTTTGGTTGTCACAACTGAGGGATACTGCTGGCATCTAGTGGAGAGAGGCCAGGGATGCTGTTCACCCTCCTACAACATATGGGACAGACCCACACAACAAAGAAGTATCTGACCCCACGTAGGGGGTGTGCCACAGCCAAGAAACCTGGTCCTAAGAAGAGGTCCTAGAGAATTCTTGCTCATATGTACACCAGGAGAAAGAGAAGGATATATTCATCACAGAACAACAAACTGCAAGAAATACTTCCTTTTGGCAAGAAAACAGGTAAATCAACATGACTAGCCATTGGGTGAAACGTATGATTGACCTGTGGTGACAGACAACATGAATGAATTTTAGTGACGTGATGCAAAATGAAAGAGCCAGTCTTATAAGAAGATATCCATTGTGCTCTACCTAATGTAATGCTCAAAACAAAACAAATTGCGAAAATGTGTTATTTAGGCATACTTATAAACATAATGATTAACCTATTGGGGTGCCTGGGTGGCTCAGTCAGTTAAGCATCTGCCTTTGGCTTAGGTCATGATCCTGGGGTCCTGAGATCGAGTCCTGCATCAGACTCCTTGCTCCTCAGAAAGCCTGCTTCTCCCTCTGCCTGCCCCTCCCTCTGCTTGTGTGTGCGCGCGCACTCTTTCTCTCTCTCTCTCTCTCTGACAAATAAATAAATAAAATACTTTTTAACAAGTAAACTATAAAAATAGGCTAGGCAATGATACGACAAAATTCAAGGTACTGATGAGCTTCTGTGCAAGACAAGGAGACTGTGGGGGGGAGAGAAGCAGAGGGAAGTTTTGTGACATGTTGAAACATCTGGATAGGCTAATTGGGTTCACAGGTGCTCACTACACTATCACACTTCATAACTTACCTATGCGTATAGATATAGAATACATACATATGGGTCACATACATTCTTTTGTATCGAGTATATATTAGAATATAAATAAATAGAAAAAAACAATCAGGGCAGAAGTTGCGGGACAGGTTGAACTACATGACCACACAAGTAACTTCTCAAAATTCGGACAACTACAACTGACTTTCATCCTTTTGGGAAGAAGCTGCTGCTATTTCTGAGGAGAGGTAGGCTCAAAATGACGTGTGATTTCTTGCTGGCAGTCCGCTACAGAAAAGCAACCCCCATGCAAATACCGTTGACCTAAGCACCCCTTACCTTTGAGCTCTGTTGGCAATAAACACAGAGCAAATGAAACTTGAAAATTACAAGATTTTTTTTCTTTTTGTGGACACTGATGGGGTGTAGGATCACTCTGCAACAACGGTGAGAACAACAGGGAGAAAGTGGATGGATACTTTGTGGCTTTCCTTGTCCCCGAAGGAAAACCTCAATTCCTCTTAAAAATCAACATTTCAAAACAGTGTGCCTTTAAACTCTAGGGCGGCAAAGTAAGGTGGCCCAAATGATCCGAAATTCTATGACCACCTACCAGTTTTAAGCAAAATGGTGAAGATCTCCTTCTCTTCCTCTTTATTTTTATTTTGTTTTATTCTGAACAGGTTTTCCAGGTGTCAAACTCCTCCCTCGATCCTATTCTCAGTTGACTTTCAAATAATCCCTACGAGGGTGTTAATTGAAAAGTAAGGTATTAACTATTATAGCTTGGTACGATTGTTCCTGGGGTGATTTTTATTTTCACAGGAGACTCATAAAAGTTAGTGTGGGCAGCAGGGAAAGGCAGGGTAAGAGATGACCTTCAGGAAGCTATACTAACTCCAACACCTGAAGAAGCAAATAAATAATATTTGTTATTCAGCCTCTGAACGGTTGGCAAAACCTTGTTCCAGGCTCTGTTTAAACATCCAGGCTCTGTCCACTACTTTTGGAACTGAGCTGCAATAAAACCTCTTACGCTCCCAACCCAGGAGGAAATATTTTATAAATTAGAGTGTAGAGAATTATTTGGTCAACATTTAGACCTGAAATAATACCCTGAAGAGGGAGAAAGTTAAGGGAAAAAAAATAGATTTGGAGAAAGGACAAAGGCCAAAATCCATCAGGAAAATGCTTAATAGTGTAAAGAGAAGAAACTTTTTAAGCGTCCAAGCATAAATGTCAAGAGTATTTCTCTTTTTTTTTTTTTAAAGATTTTATTTATTTATCTGACAGAGAGAGAGATCACAAGTAGGCAGAGAGGCAGGCAGAGAGAGACGGGGAAGCGATGTGGGGCTCGATCCCAGGACCCTGGGATCATGACCTGAGCCGAAGGCAGAGGCTTTAACCCACTGAGCCACCCAGGCGCCCAAGACTATTTCAACAAAGCCCAGAAGTCTTGAAGTGGAAGCCTGGTGGAAGAAAGATGAGAGGGAGGAAAGATGGGAGGGAGGAGGAGGGAGAGGGGCAGGGGGAGAGGAAGGAAGGCAGAAGGGGAGGGAGGGAGAAAATGAAGGAGGGAAGAAGGGAGAGAGGGGAGAGAGGGAGGCAGAAAGAAAGAAAAGAGAAGATTCTTGAGAAAACAAGCATTTTGTTTTGATGTGTACCTTCACTTACACCATGATTGTTCTGCCACCTTCCTGTTTCACAGATCGTGAGAATAGTAAGGGGTTTGCCTGATAAGGACCGGCGTCAGCCCTGCAGAAAAGAGGTATTCCTGGGTCTGGAGGTTTATGCTCTGGTCCCCACTGAATCAAAAACCTGAACGTGCAGGCGTGGTTCTCATACCTCACTGTGCACAATCGGCTGAGGTGTTGCCGAGAAATGCAGATTCCTGGGCCGTGGCTCGGGCCATGCTGCTGAGGCCGTCCCCCACCCTGGCCCGGGGCTCTGCATTTCAGAGCACAGCAGCCCGTCACAGGGGAACAGGCTCAGGAAGCCAGACCTGGGGTTTTATACCTCCTGCTGTGGGGCCCCCACCATCCATCTTCTCAAGACACCTTTTTCCTATAGCATTTCAGCCCAAAGCAGCTTTGCTCAGATAAAACCCGAGAGCCCCTCTCCTAGGCGATCCTGCTCAGGTCAGGCTTTCTGTCCCCGTCTCTAATGAGCACTGAACCCTTGCAGGCCCGCCTCTGCTCGCACAGGCACGGGGCTGGAAACGTGAGGCAGGTCCACACGCCGAGGGGGGTCTCCTTGATCAACGCAGGCAGGAGTCGGTCAGTAAGGTACCCATTTTCCCTCAGGTGGATCACTTTCTGAAGCTCATTCTGTGTGCTTCCCCAGAGGGTCCGGGCAGGAAGAACTCCAGCTGCCCACACTGACAACCCACTCTATACTGAATCACTTGTTCGGCTTTGCTCTTCTCTTCCATCCTTCCCAATCCCTTAGTCCTAGTCCCTGGGATTTAATCCAAAAGGAAACTCTCTACAGGTGAGCCCCTTGTTGCAGACTGCTTTCTGGGGAAAAGCCAAGCCGAGGAAGGGTCTAGAAGCACAGCCTGAGGGACTGCGGCTGGAAACGGAGAAGGGGAAGCAGCAGAGCCTTGGGTATGGTCTCCCAGGGCTGCTACCTTCAAGGGACCCCACCACAACCTGCTCCCATATTACCCTTCTTCAGTTTACGTCCCTTGGAAATAAAGTTCTGAAGAAAAATACATTTAAAAATGTCAATCTAATAGAAAAACCTCGACACTTTGGAGTCAAGGGCCTGAATTTCACTAGTAGACCCTGCAGGGAACTATGTAAGATTCTAAAATTGTGGGTTTTTTTTTTTTTTTTTTGCCTGTATCGCAGTTACTGAGAAAATAGCACATGACCATTATTAGCTGTTGACATAACATAAAATTGATAGCAATGAGCCGTGAGGCCGGACACAAGGCCTCTATCCTTACAGTTGTTATGAGGCGCTTAGTTGGACCTCATGAGTTTGCTCACGCTGAGGAGCAGACAGACACAAGTCACAAACACCCAAGACGCGATAGAAATCTTCGGATGCCATTGCAAAATGTGACTTCATTAGTTGAGGCTGGGTCCGTGTGAGTTATTAAAATCACAGGGAAAAGGAAAGGAGAGAAGAAAGGAAAAGAATTTCTCGATAAAAAAGAAGTAGATCAGAGGAGTTGTAGGACCTCTCCATGATGCAGATATCCTTAATTCATTGTGATTCTGCCTTTTCCTCCAGTTCCTTCTCCTGGTTAGCTGGTACTCAGCTGTCTGGGCACTTGCCTTACTATTCTTCTGACATATAAAAAGTTCAGTATAAAAATAAAAGCCGTATTTGTTACATCACAAACTAGAACACCATGTTGCTAGGCCCACTGACTTCTCCATTTGCTCCCAAATTTTGCTTTGCAGGAAAACACACAAAACCGAACCAAAAAAGAAAAACAAACAAACAATTATACATCAAGCACTACATTTACATTTTCACGTAGTTTTTTACTGAAGTACAATATATGTATTAAAAGGTACACAAATCATAAATGTACAGCTTGAGGAATTTTCACAAAGTAAATTCTCCTCTGTGACCAGCATCCAGGCCAAAGGGGTAGAAGAGCACAAGGATCCAAATAGTCTCCCTTATGCCATTCCTGGTCTTTCAGTCCACCCCAAAGAGAACCAGTATACTGACTTCGACTACCATCACTTTATTTTGCTGGTTTCTGAAGTTTATACAAATCAAGTCACAATTAGACGCACATGTGTCTGGTTGTATTCATTCCATATTGTCAGACTTATCCGTCATTACTTAGAGTAGTCGTTCATTTTTATTGCTGTATATTTTCATTGCATTCACTTGAATATAGAACAATTTATTCATTCTACTGTATAGAACAATTTATTCATTCTATTTCCAGATTCCTGCCCATTACAAAGTGTGCTGCCATGAACATTCTTGTACGTGTCTTTGGGTGGGCCCAAAGCATTTCTTTGGGTACCATACTTAACAATGTGTCCCTGGGTCCACATGTTCAGCGATGCCAAAATGTTTCCCAAGGGGGTTGGAAATGAACAAGATAATTTAAAATTTCTATCTTAAAACATGGGGCCAAATATTGGCAAACCATTCTAGGGAAGAAAACCTCACCAAAGTAGACAGTACCAAGTTGGATTTGTTAAACTACAATATAATGACAGCGAGATACGGTCAGAATAGACAAATAAATGATGGAATAGAATTTGGAGTCCAGAAACAAATAGGTAAATCGTTCCATTTCTATATCTGTATCTGCTTGATTTGCAAAACAGTGGTGCCACGGTGGAGTACTGTGGAAAGGGTGGTCCTTTCCACATGTGCTGCCACGTCAATACATAAATAGTGATCCCTACCTCACCCAATACACAAAATCAATTCCACAGTCCACCCAAGGCTTCATCTATTTCTTTCTGAGAAAGAAATAAGCCTCTAAAATCTAATCAGTTGTATAAGTCTTTTAATAAATGTGACTTTCATCTGTATTGAGATTAATACTTTGGATAAACTTCTTTACTAAGATTAAGATGTGATCTTTATGCCTGTTTTGGAAAATTTCTTTTCCTCTCCCTCCGCTCCTCTCTCCTTTCTCCTTCCTCCTTTCCTTTCTGCCCTCCCAACATCTCCCCTTTCTTTGGGCTAACTACATGCATCAGAGAGCAAGGTAACAAATCAGCAACCCACATACCGAACCTGACCTACAAAACTGTTTTAAAACAAATCATGTTTGTTTGTTTTTTTTTAAATCTCATTGCCAACAGGATTGTGAGATCTTATGCAAAATCCAATTATGGGCCATCTTTTGAAAATGAGGCAGATGTGGCCACCCTGGGCCAGCAGAGATCTATTGCAACAGGCTCCTGGATTTTGGGAAGTGCTTGTCTGGTTTAGACAGGGAAGCCCTCCTCGGTTGCCCGTAATCCTCACTGGGCCTCCCCGTCTTGTGAGTCTTACCTCCCTGACCCCCGCAGGATCTCCATTTAAGACCCCTGTTACCATTCGTGTTTGAACAGAAGCACTACATGTAAAACCCTGTTCCTAAAAATTATAGATGCACAAATGTCAATATTGTTTTCTATTTATACACAGTTTTCAGTGTTCTACATATGGTAGCTAAAAAGATTTTTCTTCTTCAGTTTTTGGGCATAAATCCCTTCTTGTTTTCACAGGAACATTAGCTCAGATTTGCAGATACTATGTGCTGCAGATAAAATTGTTGCGTTGAAAACCATATGTCACACTGAACTGTGCAAGAGGCACCAAGCCTTTCTTACCCGCAGATCTTTAAAGATATAATTTTATGCTCAGTTAAGATGGAAAAGAGCATTAGGCTTGAAGATAAACCTATTTACTGTGGATGCATTTCGCTAAATTATTTCACTAAATGACGAGGTAGAGAGACATTAGCGTAGTATGTTAAAAGACAGTGTTCTCAACGTACATATGTCTTCCTCTGTATTAATCAGCTGCTACGGGTTATAATCTTGATAGCAGCAGGATCAGTGAGGATACTCCAAGGGCCCTGCCTCCTGTTCATTTACACATCCGTATTTACTCTCTACAAGTTGTAATAAGGATCTTAATTCATAAAGTGTCTGTGAACCGTTTAACATTTTACGGGAATTTTGTTCTATTTTAGGCCACTATTATATTGTTGTTATAGAAAGGCATAAAACTATTACTATTTCATAAAGGTAAAAAAAAATCAGCTTGAGTTGTATAAAATGAGTTTTTCATAACTGTGAAAAGTCCTTCAGGAATTAGATGCATTTCACTTTGACTATTCTCCATTCTCACACACACAACATGGAGGTTCTTTTAAGACACAGAAGCACATAATGGGAGTGTATGTTTTGTTTCGAGAAAGTATGACCCTTTGGGCCCTGTCCTCTTCAGAAGGACATTTCAACACAAGACACAATTTAAATGACACCCAAACTGAACACATCAAAATTGGCTTCATTTGACAGACACATACACACACACACAAGCATGCATGCATTTTTTGTCCCTTCAAATGAGTGTTAAAAGACTGACTGAAAATACAGAAAATAGGAAGTGACTATGGAGGATATCAACGAAAAAGTGTTTTAGCTCAGGGGTAACCAGAACCCCAGCTCAGGAGTGACCTCCGTGGTGACCAGAGCCCCAGCACCACTCAACCAGTCTGTCTTGAAAACAGTGACACTAAAATTGTAATATTTTACATAAAATATTTATGATGGAAGTAAATAAAAGAAGGAAGAGTCAGTTCGGGGTATGTTCATACACACCCAACGTAAGGCCATTTCTGACTTAGGAACGCCTGAACCGAAAATTGCTCCCATTGCCACTGACACTGAATCACTTTGAGAACTGAGACCTTATCTCCAGCTCTTGGCACAGTGCTCTCTACTCCCACCTCCACCCCATTTCCTCCTGTCCACCCACCCCAGTTGTCTATTTTCAGCCCTAGAGTCAGAAAGTGTGATGGGGCACCAGGGTGGCTCCTTCAGTTGAGTGGCTTGGATTCAGCTCAGGTCCTGATCTTAGGGTCGTGGGATCAGCCCACCTAGGGCTCTGTGCTTGTCCCTCTCCCTCTGCCCCTGCCCGCGCACTCTCTCTCTAGTTAAAATAAATAAGTTAAATCTTTTTTAAAAATAAAACAAATTTTTAAAAAGGGAGAATGACAACTACAGTTTCCCTGCTCACACTGCTACGTCTGCCTCTTCTACCCTCCCAGTATGCTGAGTAAGAAGCATAAAAGAAGATGTGGATGCAGACAGGAAACGAAGGAGGTTAGAGAGCAGCTTGTGATGGTCCATGATCAACCCCAGTTCCTTTCTTTCACATAAACTTAGTTGCCAGCCCAGTCATCAAAGCCCTGCAGTCCTTAGACACATTTAAAGCCTCTCTCTCCCTTTCTCTGGCCAGGGCAGCTATCTTGAAGACTGATCACCCACACGTGATAGCCTCAGGTCCTTTCCCAGGTAATATTGAAGCCCCCACTTATCCATGGTTTTGCTTTCCACAGTTTCAGTTACCCAAGGCCAACCTCCGTTGGGAAGCAGATGAGCCTCCTTCTAATGAATCATCAGGGGTCAATTGGAGCCTATGCCATTCACCTCACTTCATCTCATCACATAGGCATTTATCATCTCACATCATCACAAGAGGGTGAGTACAGTGCACTCATGTATTTGAGAGAGAGAGGCTTTTGTTAGAGTATATGGTTATAATTGTTCTATTTTAGGGCTGCCTGGCTGGCTTAATTGGTGGAGTGTGCAACTCTTGATCTTGGGGTTGTAAGTTTGAGCCCCACCTTGGATGTAGAGATTACTTTAAAAATAAAACCTTAAAAAATAATTGTTCTATTTTATTATTAGTTATTATTAATCTCTTACTGAGCCTAGTTTATAAATTAAACTTTACATAGGTATGTACATATAGGAAAAAACATACTGTCTATAGGGTTCGGAACTCTCTGTGGTTTCAGGCATCCCCTGGCAGCCTTGGAACATATTCCCCACAGATAAAGAGAGACCACTGTACTCCTTGTTTTTGACCTGGAAGTTCCTGGCAAGTCTAAATTTAAAGACTTGCTTTACAATTTTCAGAATCCCAATCAATAAATACTTGGTAAGTGCCAAACACTAAAATTTCCTTTTCCATTGGCACTCACGTGAATCCAAAATAAAATTACAAACAAACCAGTAGTCACACATTCAATTTCTCAATGTTGGGGAATATATGTAATGTTATAGAGTGAGGACCCTGCAAATTTATGACTCTCAGTTTTGCAGGACAGCTGAAGGTGCACAGCAAGCCTTGACTCGATTTTGGTTAGTTCTCCTCTTTTCTCAAGTCCCTCCTTCAGTTTCCTTGTCTTCAAACCTCGAGAGTGTAGACAGATAGGTGGATTCTAGATAGATGATGGATAGATATGAATCCAGCCAGACCTTCGTCTTCTGTGTTCCCTAAATCTATATCTCTCTACCTTCTTTTCAAAATCACTTGTGCTCTGCTCTTTATCACATTTCTATCACCACGGAGATGACACAAATCCAATTTTTCCTGTTCTATCCTACACCTCATTCTCTTTGCTGGTTTCTATGCCTTGGCTGATAGATAACGGTGCTATCTTAAAAAAAATACATTTGGCCTTTGACTTATCTTCCTGGCACAGAGCTCCCAAAACCCTTGAAATTTCCTAACTGATAGGAGTATCTTTTGTTTTTCACAGCAAGCCCCTCAAGAACACACCGGAGTCTTGGCTACTAAGGGTGGGGCTCTTAAATAGCCTGAGGAAGGGGGCTGATCTCCAGAAAGAACAACTGTAATTAGAGGGCGGGAATTCTCTGCCCCACCCCATCCCAACCTCCTCGGAGGAGAGTGGGACTGGAAACTGGGTTATAGAATCTCTCGAGCCGTAAGATGTGAAGAGCTTCTGGGTTGGTGAGCACGTGGATGTGCTGAGAGGGTGGCATAACCCAAGAGGACCTGGAAGCTCTGCCTTCCCCCACCCCCGCCATACTTTGCCCTATGCTTCTTTTCTCTTTGGCTAGTCCTGAGCTGAATCCTTTGGAATGATCCAGTAAGTGTAAGTTGTGTTTTCCTGAGTTCTTTGAGGCGTTCTAGTAAATTATTAAATCTGAAGGTATGAGAAGGTCATGGGAATCATAAAATTTGTAGCCAGGTTGGGTAGAAGTATAGGTGGCTGGGGGCAGTCTTGCAGGACTGAGCTTTTAAATCCGTGGAGACTGATACCAGCTCCAGGTCACGTCAGCTGAGATATCTAGCTAACCACAAAACTTCATTCATCTTACTTTCAGGAATAACGGGAGTATAGGTAGTTCATTTGTATTTGGGTGTTTCATACATGTCCTATCAAAAGAGGGAACTTGTAAGGCTGCAGATTTTCCTTCTCATTGAAACTCATCTATGTTCACATTCCTACTTCAGAAAAGAGGAAGGCTGCATCAACTTTAATTAAAAATTTTAAGACATAAATTCACTTAGTCAGACATTAATTCCATAGAATGCTCTTCCTTAAAGACTCATTTCCTGACGATATCCTAGGTATGTGTATGTTCATCTAAATGGGTATTAGGAATGGGATGAGCAACTGACATCATTTTTTAAATCAATTTTATTAAGGTGTGATTCCCTTGCAATAAATCACACCTGTTTTAAGTACAGTTTAATGAAATCTGACAATTGTATACATCTGTGTAACTACTGCCACAATCAAGGACTATAACATTTCCATAAAACCCCCAACATTTCCATAAAACCCCAAAATTTCCTTATGCCCTTTTGCATTAGGGCCCCTCATCCCTCCTTAATCTCAAGGAAAATACCTGCATTCTGTAACTTTCATTTCCTGGGATTTCACTGAATGGAAGCAAGCCATATGCAACCTTTGAGATCTGGCTTCTTCTGTGCAGTGTGAAGCTTCTGAAATTAAACCACTGTGCAAAATGTATACATTTTGCTTTTTATAATAGAGTAGCTTTCTACCATATGAATTCACTACAGATCGGTCATTCATTTGCTTGGTGATGTATTTGTTTCCCCTTTGGGGCTATAATGAATAAAACTTCCAAGCACATTCATGTACTTGTCTTTGGGTGAGATGTCTCTCTGTCTCTCTTGGGTGAATACCTACCAGTGGAATTGTGGAGTTAGACAGTAAGTGTATGTTTAACTTGATAAGAAGCTCCCAAATTGTTTTCCAAAGTGGTTGAACCATTTTACATTCCCAGCAACAATGCTAACTCAGTGAAGCTGGTGATTGTGTTTTATAAGACTTTCATATTCTACTGATTTGATGATGACTCGTCTTACTAACTACTGAAAAAGGATGGCTGAAATATCCAGCCATAATAGATTAGAGTTTGTCTATTGCTAACTTCAGTTTGGTCAGATTTTTCTTCGGGTATTTTTGAAGCTCTATTACTAGGTACATAAACATTTCAGGTTGTTATATTATCCTGATAAACTGATTCCTTGATAATATGCTACCTTTTCTTTATCAGATGCACACTTTGGCTAGTGATAGTATAGCCATTATAGTTTTCTCTTGACCAGTATTTGCATGTTACATTATTTTTCATCCTTTTACTTTTAACCCCTTTATATCTTTATATTTAGAGTGTTTTTCTTATGGGCAGAATATAGCTGTGTCTTGCTTTTTAATCCAGTCAGACCATGCTTTTTGAGTACAGTGTTTAAATTGCTTATATTCAATGCAATTTTCTACAACTTGGGGATTGTATCAACCATCTTGATGTTTTTTCTCTATTTATTTTGTTTAGTCTCTTCCTTTTTACTTCTTTTCCTATTTTGTTTTGGATTAGTTGGATTTTTTTTACTATCCCACTTTATACTAATGGCATTTTATTTATGACTTTTACATAAATAATTTGCATTTTTAACTTACAATATACCACTTCAGGAAAAAAGTCAGAGCCTTAAAACAGCATAGTTATATTTCCTCCCTCTCTCTATCCTGTTTCTACTTATGCCCAATTATAGGTCATTTGAGACTTTAAAAATTTTTTCTTATTATTTTAGTCTTTTTTTTTCTTTATGTCAGCTTAGAAAGTTTCTGATGCTATATTTTCAAGTTCACTACTTTTTCTTCTCTGGTGTCTAATCTACTTTTAATACAATTGAGTGATATTTCAAAATGTATGTATTTTTCAGCTCTATAGTTTGGTTCTCTTTTAATCATTTCTTATTTTGCTCGTGTCTTTAAATACTTCAGCAGATTCATAGAGGCTGTCTTAAATTCTCTACTAATTCTAGCATCTCTGTGATAGGTGTGTCTCTTTCTATTTACTGGTTTTTCTCTTTGTTACAAGTCTCATTTTTGTTGTTTTCCCATAAAGAGCTTTGGATTCTCCAATGGCAGGAAGTTAGGTAACTTGGAAGTTCAGCTTGATAATTTCAAAACTTGTTTTTAGGGGCACCTGGGGGGCTCAGTGAGTTGAGCATCTGCCTTCAGCTCAGGTCATGATCCTAGGGTCCAGGGAGAGAGCCCCGCATGGGGCTCCCTGCTCAGTGGGGAGTCTGTGTCTTCCTCTCCTTTTGCCCCACCCCCTTCTTATGTGCATGCTCTCTCTGAAATAAATAAATAAAATACCTCATTTTAAAATGCTGTTCTGTCAGCATTTTGACTAACTCTCTTTAGGTTAGGATGCCTTTCTTGTATTACAGTCTAGAAAATGACTTCAAGCTGAAGTCTGGTCTGACTGGGCTTGCTGTGGTCTAAGGTTGGCCTGTGTTCACCTGCTGGTCTGATGGTCTTCTTTCCTACTCTCCGTTGGATGCTCTCACCTATGTTGGGCTTCAGTTGAAACAAATGGACTGATTCAACTTTTTCCATATGGTCTGTGTTTGATATCATGGTGGTGGCAGTTTTCCAAGAAAGCAAATGAAGTTGTTAAGGCTTCTTGGACCTGAACAGACTTCAGTTGCATTCTTTTGGCCAGAACAAGCCATAGGATCAGCCTGTATCAAGGATTTGAGAAATAGACACTATTTCTTGATAGGAAGAGATGCAAGTCATATATATAGCAAAGAGTTTGGATACAATGAAGAGAGGAAATTTGGAGGCATTTTTGCAATCCGTCTACTACATAAACTTTACCTGTGCAAGTCATCTTATTTTAGGAAACTGACTAACTAAGATCAGAAAGATTACAGCAATTTGAGGTTTTCTCTCCTGAGCTTCACTAAACTTGATGACTCATTCCAGCATATGGGCAATGAGAACACAAGGAAATCTCATTAATCAGCTGTCTATATCTGTCTACTCTAGCTTCTGCCCATGATTATTTCCATCCTTCTTATTGTTATTTTTGCCAAATCTTGCAAAGATGTTATAACCTATAATCAAGCAAATACTGATAAATGAAATGAAATTTTTTCTGAGTACCTTGATGAAATATTTCTATAGCTCCTATACCACTACCCTTATGACATTTACCATATTTTACCTTTCTTTGAGCTATTTTTTTCAAATTATGGGATCCTCAGCTATACCATCTAGTCCTTGAGGTCCAAAATCAGATCCTTCTAAGTTTGTGTCCCCTCAGGACTAATTCCCTGTCCTTAATAGTTGCACTGAATAAAGCTGAATAAAAAAGAAATTAATGTACATATACTGCAGCTGCTTTTTGAATGGGCAGGAAGGAGGGGTTTCATTGTAATTTTTATCAGTGCTATAAATAGCAATAGCTACCATTTATTGAGTATGTTCTATGCCCAAATACTATTCTAAAAATTTAACAAAAGTAGTTAAGAAAAACAAGTATATAACTATTCATTGGTGCCTACCTTTTAACTTCAGTCTATATGATATATGTTCAGCCGATACATACTTTACTGCCTAGTCCGGCAGAGGAAAGAACAGGGCTTTCAAGACACAGAAATTAGATTCAAATCCCTCACTGCTGCTTTTCAAATACATTAGTCAACCTGAGGTTTCTTCCCTATAGAATGAGAGGTTTATCAAAAGATGAGAACAGACTGGGGCACCTGGGTGGCTCAGTTGGTTAAGCATCTGCTTGGAGGTCAGGTCATGATCCTAGAGTCCTGGGATTGAGCACCTCCCCACAGGACTCTCAGCTCAGTGGGGAGCCTGCTTCTCCCTCTCCCTCTACTGCTCCCCACTTCCCTCTCCTGCACTTCCTTCCCCTCCTCCTTCCATGTCCCTCTCTTTTCCTCTCAGAACGCAGGTCTAATTTATTGGCAAACATAGTAGAGCCTAAGTAGGTCCTTGTAATTTTATATATGTGGTTTGAGAAGATTAACTTGAGGAAGAAAAGAGAGATATGGTTTCTGTTTACTTCAACTCTCTTTCAACTACACTCTAGTTTTTTAGAGATAAGTCTTATAAAGTATCTGAAGCTTTGAGGACCACCTTGGGATAATATCCCACCATCACAAAGGGGAGTGACCTTCTCTCCCCCTACAGCCTCAAAATTAGGGGGCAGAGTCCCTAAGAGGATGGATCATTGAAGGTTTTACTCTTGCTTTATGACCCTTGTCATAAGGAGCTGTATGACCCT
>JAQQSY010000447.1:0-16366 GCA_028646535.1 Procyon lotor | reverse complement strand
GCCGGGGGTCCCGCCTCAGCAGCTGCGGACTGACAGCCCCAGGAGCCTCTGCTGCCCCAGCACCCGTGGCCCCTGGGGACCCGGGAGAGACACAGCAAGGCCGATATGGAGCTTTGGTAGGAATGTCAGGATAGCGCCCTCCAGAGTTGTGTTCGCGTGCGAGCAGCTCTGAGATCACTAGAAATCTCCTCCCTCGCTAGTTTGGATTCATACTGACCAGTCCTCCCCACTGCTCTGTGCGGCCCCCCCGCTCAGAGACACAGCCCTCGGTCACCCGCTCGGCCTGTCGCTCGGCCCTGAGGCCCCCACCGGCACACGCCCAGTGGCCTTCGCCGGGAGCCGCGGGGGCTGGGGCGGCCCCTCCCCCCCCAGGGCCGGGATGCTCGGACCCCCCTGCACCACGCACCCAGGTACTGGCACATCACGGCGTTCTCGGCGGAGGGCGCGGGGGCCTCCATGCAGAAGAACAAGTAGTTGGTGTAGTCTGTGTCCAGCACGGAAATCCTTCTCTGCCCTTGGTCTGGAAAAGAGGCCGGAGCAGAGGCCTGAGATCCGTCTCGGTGCCCCTCCGACCCCCTCACGGGCTCTGGCCCCGTCCCCGATGCCAGTGCACGCCCCCCTCCCCAAGCCTCGCCTTCCCCTCTGCTCATTTCCACAGCTGCTGCCGAGATCCCCACAGACTCGGGAGTCAGCAGGTCCCTGGTGGCCCGGGAGGGCGAGCAGCCACAGCGAGGGCCCGGGGGCCTGTCCCGGGGGAGGCCGAGGTCGGGGTGGGCGCGGCTGCGCCCAGGGGACAGCACCAATGTGGTACAGAAAGGTGGGGCCGAGGCAGGTGAAGCCCAGAATATCCCAGAAGCAGGTTCCAGGACTGAGAGGCAAATGCACAGTGTGTTAGCCACGGGTCTGGCTTAGGGGGACACGTCCAAGGAGCCACAGGCTGCCAGCTCCCGAGCAGGGAGGTTCCCAAACGCCTGCCCGCAGACGCGTCCCCACGGGCCCCCACCTACATGGCCACACAGACGTCACAGCGAGCCAGGTGCGGCTCGGCTGGCTTCCCACGCCAAGCAGGGGGCACTGAGCCCCGGGCGGAGTGGGGTCCCCAAGCCTCATCCCCCGGGAGTGCCCTCAGGGTGTAGGTGCAGGAGAAGCAAGGCCTGACTCCTCCCTGCCGCGGGATGCGGGGGCTCCAAGGGGCCCCCAGTGCCCAGCGGGGTTGGGGGGGGGCGCTGCTTGTCCAGGGCTGCCTGAGGGGGGATGCCAGGGGGTCCCACAGGCACGGAGTCAGTGCACTTACAAGTCACCGTGAATACCGCTGGGTCCTCAGTCTTCTGGGCCATTATGGTCCCCTCAATGCAGGCGCGGTTTTCCCTGAAAAGCCAGAGTGCTGGGGGTCATGCATGAGCCCCTGTGTGGGCACAGGAGTGACCCTAGGAAGTGTCCCCAGGCCCTGCGGACACCCAGCCTCGTCTGGCCCTGGGCCAGCGGAGGGCAGTGCCCTGAGGGGTTGGCGAATGGGAGCGGCCCTGTGGGCCTGATCAGGTGACTCCGGCAGGTGGACAATGGGGCACAGCCAGGATACCTGCCCGGTGGCCCGGGGCCCAGGTCAGCTCGAAACTGACCGTCTGGGAGGGGCTGGGTCACTGCACTTCCAAGGACCTCATCATGGGTCACGCTCAGAAGTCCCCGAGCCCCCGGCCCCCACTCTGCCCTCCCACCTGGGGCCGCCCTGTGAGGTCGGCCTGTGGGCCCCGAGCCCGGGGTGGGGCCCCGAGGGCCCCGGGAACCCCCACAGGGAGCCGACGCCCAGCAGCACCCTGCCCTGCCCGCCCCCTGCCCGCCCAGCAACCAGGCCCCCACCCCCCAGCCCTGGGCGGAGGGCACACCCACCATTTGCGCAGGACGATCTCCAGGTCGTCCTGGGGGGTGGGCCTCAGCTCCTGGATGTACACCCGCAGAGGGGCGGCCTCGGAGTCCAGGAGGGAGATGTCACTGGCCGCCATGGCCATGGAGTGCCACATCCCCGCCACCTGGGGGGGAGGGGGCCTTGAGTGCCGGGGGGGAGGGGCCGGCCCCGGGGGCTCTCCCTCCCACCTCGGCCTGCTGGGTGGTCTGCTGTACACATTTACCAGGCAGCCCTGCAAGTGGGTCAGCGACCGGCATGTCTGAGGGTCCCCTACCCCGTGCCCATGCCTGCGTGGGGTTCTCGCATGTTTGGGACACGCGCCATCTCCACCCCAGCCCCGTCCCCAGTGAGCTCCCACCCGGGGTGCGGCCCGTCGTAGGTGCCTCGGCCCCGGAGCGAAGGGAGACAGGGAGCTGGCTGGAGCCAGCATTCGGGGGACGGAGACGGGCCGAGCTCTGGGCCTCGCGGTGTCTCCCCTCAGGTGTCGGGCCCGCCTGCCCTCCGTCAGCCACCCCGGCACCGGCCTCCAGCACCCACCCCACATGCCCCTACCTTTCTTATATCCAGGCCCCTCCTGGTCTGGGGGACGACGATGGCCTGGAGGCCACACACGAGGGCCAGGCCCAGGGTGAGCTGGAGACACCTCATGGCTGCGGCTGTGACGCGCTGAGCTCCCGGGACCGAGGAAGGCCGGGCAGCGGGCTCAGGCCCTTATATGGGGGTCGGGGGCCGGCAGGCCAGCCCCGTCCAGGCCCCCCGGGCACGCGGTTCCCCGAATCCCCCGTGGCGCACCCCAGACCTCAGGGGCTTCCTCCACCGGGACAATAGGAGGCCTTCTTCCCTCCGAGTGGGAAGGGGAAGGTCCCCGTGTCCCCGGGGCCTGGACGGTTCCTGGCAGGTCCCAGAGGGGAGGGTCTGCGGTGCGGGTCCAGGCTGGACGCCAGGGTCAGGAACACTTCCTGGGTCACCAAGTTGGGCAATGGCAGATCAGAGTCAGCACGGATGGTGGGAGAGCCCCTGCCAGCCCAGGGTCTGTGGCCGACGTGCCTGTGGGTGGCCATCAGTCCTGCACAAGGGACACACTTGTCACCCTCCCGGTCCCCCCGTGGGTGCCCAGCTCACATGGCCGTCCTGAGTGGCTCGCCCTGGAGGTGGCCGTGCCGTCAGCCTTGCCCCCCGGGGACCCCCTCCTTGCTCCTGCCTGGCCACCCGGACCCACGGGTCCACGTCTGGGGGCAAAGGCCGGCTCCCAGAAGTGTGGGCCTGCGGAGTGTCCACAGCACTCCGGCAGGACCCCCTAAGCCCCCGCCCCCCTCCCCACGTCATCCTCAGCGGGTTCGAGATGGCCCAAAGCACGGGCACCAGCCTCCTTCCCTCGCTCGAGGTCTGGGCGCCGGGGCAGGGCCGCGGCAGTCGCGGGAAGGCAGGTGGGCAGAGAGCAGACCCCCGGGGCCCAGGGGCATGAGCGCGGGGCCCCGCAAGCTGCCCGGCCCCAGAGAGGGAGGCGGGCGCTGGGGGCGCAGTGGGCGGGGAGGGGACCAGGGGACCTGGGACTCAGCGGCGGGCCTGTCAACCAGAAACCCAAACCGGAGGGAACACAGGCCTTTATTTTGGGGTCCTGGACGGCACCTCAGGGAGCACAGGCTCCGGAGGGAGCAGACAGGGGAGCAGGGGGTGTTGATGAGACAGAGGGAAGGAGTAGATCCATGATTTAGGGAAGAAAAGAAGAGAAAGAACCCGGCTGGTGTGGGGCTGGCCGGCGGGCCCTCTGGTCAGTATCTTCCCGGTTACTCTGTCGGGGCTCCCAAACCGCGCGCTGGTCAACCTGCTGTCCTCCCGTGACCCGCCTGCCGGTCACTCTGCTGACGTTTCACGGGCATCTGGTTATAAAGCCGTTTCTGCTTCGAGCCCAGTTCGGTCCCCGTGGGGACAGCGACCAGGCCCGGGTGGGTCTGGGCCTTTGCAGACCACCTGCCTTGCTCTGAGAATTCCATGATTTTCTTTTTTTTCCCCGAAGGTTTTATTTACTTATCTGACAGAGAGCGAGCGAGCGCAGAGGCAAGGGGAGGGGCAGAGGGGGAAGCAGGCTCCCCACGGAGCAGGGAGCCCAATGCGGGGCTCGATCCAGGACCCTGAGATCATGGCCTGAGCCGAAGGCAGACGCTTCACTGACTGGGCCGCCCAGGGAACCCCGAATTCTGTGAATTTCTAAAAGTCACGAATTTTTTTTTTTAAGATTTTATTTATTTGACAGAGAGGAGAGAGATCACAAGCAGGCAGAGAGTCAGGCAGAGAGAGAGGGGGAAGCAGGCTCCCCGCTGAGCAAAGAGCCCGATGTGGGGCTGGATCCCAGGACCCTGAGATCATGACCTGAGCCGAAGGCAGAGGCTCTAACCCACTGAGCCACCCGGGCATCCCTAAAAGTCGCAAATTCTTGACAAGAACGTGGTTTATATGACTCCTGCTGCGTTGCCCTTGCAAAGTGAGAACCCGGAGAAGGAGTGAGTCCTTCCTCGCTCTCCCAACACAGGAGCCTGATGGAGGACACGGCGTCTCCGAGGGACACAGGCAGCGACAGAATCCCCACCCTTGGCGAGCGGTCCGGTGCTCTCTGACCCCCCTCCCAGACTGGGCGGGACGACACCCCCCCTGCCCGCAGGGGGAGCTTGCCCGGCGCTGTGGGGCCCCCTCCGCGGCAGACCCCACACGGGTGCAGGGGAGGGGCTCTGGCTAGTGTCCACCTGGGGCTCCGAGCCGGTGTGATGGGCGTGAGGCAGCCGGTGCCGTCCTGCTGTGGAAACTGGCCCCGGGTGGCGGAAGATGGTGCCCGTGGCCACCCCCAGGCTCGTGCCTCTGCGGGGTGCGGGGGCAGGACGAGTGGGGCCCCTCGTGCCCAGTGCAGGCGGGAGGCTCAGCCTGCCCTCAGGAGCCCAGCTCCCTGCCGTTCCCCACTCACCCGGCCTCCCGTTTGTCCCCGGTTCTGGGCCAGGGGCAGACGTGTGGGCGTGGGGCTGTTTCGCCCTGCCCGCCTTGCATGGTGGCCGTAGGCGGTGGTGCCCGGCCAGCAGCAGAGCGTCCTGTGCGTCGTCTTGGAGTCTCTTCTTCCAGCCTCCCCTCCGAGGGAGACCGTTGTCACGATGAGGGGTGACACACACTCTTAGAAGGCGACCCGCCCCCACATGTCCGGCCACCCTCACCCTTGCCCTTTCTCCCCCGCACGGCCCGGCCCAGGGTCTGGGTGATGATGGCGCCCTGCTCCCCGCCCCCCGGCGCCCCGCCGGGCAGTCCAGCTTCCGCCCTGCAGATGCAAAGGTGGCTTCGGGTGCCGTCCCCTGGCGGGCTCTCCCCCGGGGCGGCCTGTCCACCAGTCCTGGCTCCTTTGATCACCGCTTTGACTTTGGGGCCCCTCACCACTGGGGCTGTTTTCTTTCTCTCTGCACACCCAGAGGGCCCGTCCTTCGTGCTCAGCCGCTGGGGGGGTCTCGTCCGCTCCCCAGGATCCAGGTTGCCCTCCCTCGACCTCTAGCTCTCATTTCAGCCGTGGGTCTCCTGAATCCTGGGTCGGCGCCGTCGTGGGCACTGCGCCCGGATACCCCCAGCTCCCACCCAAAACACCTCTGAACTGGCTCCTTTCCCAGAGACCCGACGCCTCCGGGAGGGGCCTGGGCACCTTCCCTGAATTTTCCATCCTCCTCCACTTGACCCTGCGTTTCGCCTATAAACTGTCCACGTCGTCTGCTCTGGTCTTGGTGCCGGTTCCCTGCTCCTTGGCGTCGTGTTTCTTCAGCAAACGCCTCCCCACCTTCAGCCTCGCCGCGGTCCGGGCACCGGGGAGGGAAAGGTCCCACGTGCCGACGGGACCGCGCTGCTCTCCTGCTGAAACGCAAGCAAACACGGGCACCCTCGCTGCTGACAAGCCTTCTAACCAGGACGTGCGTCAGAATCACAGGCAGTGTGTACCTGGCTTCCTGCAAGACCCGAGGCCAGAACCACTGGGTTTGGGGATTGAGGTCTGTTCACTAGGTGCTTCTCCCCACCTCTGATTCGGAGTCCAGTGGGGTTAAAGCGTCCCCAGCAGGGCTCACGGGCTGTGGGGCTGTCCGGGAATCTCCTGCTCTCTCGAGATTCATAGCTGCTGACTCCCTAGCCCCCTGTCCAGGGCCTAAGCTCCTGCGTTCCCTGCCTTGCCTTTGAATTTTGCCCCAAGTCCATACCTGCGGCTCAGGAACCCGCCGTGATACCCCCACCCGCATGCCTCTGAGCAGAGCAGAGCGACATCCTTCCCGCCGAATGCCTTTCTGCTGCACCCCAGCTGGCAAACCCACCCCCCCGTTCAAGACAAGGCTTGGGGACCCCTTTCTGAGAAGGGCTTTCCTGAAGGTCCCAAGTATTTGGGGCCCATAGCGTCAGGGCCGGGCCTCCCTACGGCACCCTCGCCCCCTTGCCCATATCCCAGTAGGAGAGGGGAGATTTGTACCATCCTGAGTATGAGCCTTGGCAGATGCCCTGTGACCCTTCCAGAGCACAGACCACAGGAGGCCTGGGAGAAACTGCTCTGAGAGCATTTCCCAGTTGCCACCACGTCGTCCTAGGTGGCTGCCATGAGAGAGTTCATCTCCTCCCAGCTTCTGATGCAGACTGAGGCTTCTGTGTCCCAGCGAAAAGCTACTCAGCTTTGTCTGGAAGGGGCATCTCAACAACAGGACTTCCCACCACTGTTGTTGCCATATCCAGATCCTTCTGGGTCTGGTGTCATCCCGTAGGACAGGGGACATGGGGGTCGGCACCCTTGCTTATCTGGCTTTTGCTGTGAGTAATACAACTTCTGAGTCTAAGAAGGGCTCGTTGTTTCTTTGCCAGCTGAGTCTGTCAGCCCTGTTTGACACACATATCTGTGGAATCACCAATAACACCACTTCATCTATTTTGTGTAGCAGAAACAACAGTTTTTGCATTTTGAAAGTCACCTGTATGCCATGTAGTCAATCTCTGCAGCATCCATTCCAGAGTTGACTGTTCGAGGGGCTCTACTGAGGCAGTGTTGAGATGGCAAAGATTGTAAAAACAGGGCACACAGTACCACACACGGTGTTTGAGAAAAGGAATGAGGGATGGTGGATGATGGATGGATGGATGGTGGAGAGTAGATGGTTGGATGGATGGTTGGCTAGATGGATCAATGGATGGTAGGTAGATGGATGGATGGTGGATGGATGGATGGATGGATGGATGGGTGGATGGGAGGATGGATGGATCAATGGATGGTAGGTAGATGGATGGATGGTGGATGGATGGATGGATGGATGGGTGGATGGATGGATGGATGGATGGTGGATGGATGGATGGATGGATGGAAGGATGGTTGGATGGATGGATTGTTGGATGGGTGGATGGTTGGCTAGATGGATGGATGGTGGATGGATGGATGGCTTCCTTAACTCATCTTAGATTGGCCACTTAGTTTCTCCTTCTCACAATCTCTCCAACTTTCCAAGGTGCTTTCACGTCCATTGTCACTTTTGACCCCTCCCAATCAGCTTCCCGTGCAGGTGTCAAGAATGAGATAGAATGTGCCAAGTCCCTGACCTATATTCATGCACAATTAGTAGCCAAGGCTGGCCTCATGTCCAGAGCTGTTGAGGTCAGTCAGCCAGAAGCAGGTTCTGGAACAGAACATCACGCCCAGCTCCCAGGGCCTCCTCGACCTGGTGCTGGGCCACCTTCCTGAACCCAGGGTGAGCCCAACACCTGCCAGATTCTCTAGAGTCCTCAGGCACTTCCTCACAATGGATCTTTGTGTCTCACTGGCTCAACTTTTGGCTCCATCTGGGACTTCTCAATGACCTGAGTGACAGCTGGATCTGATAATTAACCAAGTGGGGCAGGAAAGAGGTGAACCATTCAGTGTTAGAGCTGCAAGTGCTAACTAAGTAGGGCACTGAGGTGGTGCTGGCAAATGTTTACAAAGAGTCAAAATTGGACTCGGAATCCTGATTGGCCCTGTTACCCCCCAGGCTTTCTCCACCTCCCCGGAAACACCCGATGCAGGGGACAAACCGGGGCAGGCACTTGTTGACACTTCAACTCGTGTTTTAGGATGATCAAAATTGGGTTTCACCCTCTTTATGAGCTAGACCAGTCTACGGTTCTTTTTACCGCAAGAATATGGAGATTGCGGGGCAACGTTTGAGTGAAAGAGAAAATTGCAGATTATGTAGAAAATGAAGATGAATGCGTAGTGCCTCAGATTCTGAGGGATCCGGTAAAGCAGCTCTCTGGAAAATCTGTGGTCCTAAAGATAATTTTAATAAATAAAAAGAATGAAAATGAATTAATTAGCGGTACCAGTCAAATGTTAGGGGGAAAAACAACATAACCATAAGAAAGAATAAGGAAGAAACTGCAAATATAAAAGCAGGAATTTCTGAATCAGAAAATACAAAAATGGTATGTTTGGTCAAGTGACGGTTCTTGAGAAATACCAAGAAAATAGGGAGCCTTCAGTGCCCTAATCAAGGAAAAAAGGGAAAATAGAATATACATGAAGTAATAAATGCTACTGGGAAAAGAACCACAAAGGAGAAGAAAGTAAAGAACTGTTAGGAGGAAAATGTTTACTTTGCCTCATGGAACAAATAAGAAGTTGGATGAAATAGAGCTTTTAGAAAAATATAAGTTACTCAACCTGACAGTGAGAGAACTATAGAATGTTAACGGACTAATTTCCTGGGGGAAAAAAAATTAAAAAAGGAAAAATAAGTTATTAAGAGGCTATTTTCCCCCATAATACCAGTTCCAAAAAGTCTTACAGGGAAAATCTAGCACACCTTTAAGGGGCAGTTAATCTGAATGCTAAAAACATAAGGAAACTTTCCAAATCATTTTTTGAAGTTAAGACTTTGTTTCCAAAACCTGTCAAGAAATGTACAGATCGATCTCAGTTTTGAATATCAATGTAAAATTACTAACTAAAATATTATCAAATAGAGCACAGTAGCACTTTCAGAGGGCCATACATAAAAGCTTCGTTCTGTGATTGTGAGCAGAACTCGTATTAGTAAACTTATTGATAAAATTCAGCATAGTAATAGATCACAAGAGAAAAATTGTGTGATCATGTCTGGTAATACTATCAAGGTTCTAATAAAATTCAAAATTATTTTTAATAATAAATTTAACAAAAATATACAAACTCAGTGTGAAAAAGAATTACACTCTTGAGGATCCAACAAAGGGCACAAACAAAGGAAATGCATGTCATAATTGTGGCTAGAACATTCCCTAAAGACGTCAATTCTCCCCCCAAGTCAACCCGTAAATGTAATGCAAGTCCATAAAAATATCAGCCATAATTTTTACCAGATCATTTGATCCTAAAGTATATTTGAAGATTTAAATAAGTAAGAATAACTAACAAAATTCTGTTAAGAACACTCATAAGGATGAATTATCCACACCAGATTAAGATAAAGCAATTTAAGCATTGGGGTTCTGGACCACACCAAAATAAAAAGCTTCTGCGCAGTAAAAGAAACCATCAACAGAACAAAAAGGCTGCCTACTGAGTGAAAGAAGATTATTTGCAAATGGTAGACTTGGTAAGGTGTTGATATCCAAAATGAACTTAACAACTCAACACCAAAACAAAACAACAACAACAAAACCCATTAAAAAATGGACAGAGGTCGGGGCACCTGGGTGGCTCAGTTGTTAAGCGTCTGCCTTCGGCTCAGGTCATGATCCCGGGGTCCTGGGATCGAGCCCCACACCGGGCTTCCTGCTCAACGGGGAGCCTGCCTCTCCCGCTACCATTCCCTCTGCCTGTGTTCCCTCTCTCGCTATGTTTCTCTCTATCAAATAAATAAAATCTTAAAAAAAAAAAATGGACAGAGGTCCTGAATAGACATTTTGTCAAAAAATAACATAACCATAAGAAAGAATAAGACTTTGTCAAAAATGACGTACTGATGGCCAACAGGCAAATGAGAAGATGCTCAACATCACTCGTTATCAGGGAAATGCAAGTCAAAAGCACAATGAGATATCACCTCATGCTGTCAGATCGGCTAAAAGCAAAAACACAAGAAATAACAAGTGTTGGCGAGGATGCAGAGAGAAAGGAACCCTCATGCACTGTTGGTGGGAATGCAAACTGGTGGAGTCACTGTGGAAAACAGTACGGAGTAATTAAAAATTGGAAGGTCATATGATCCAGTAGCTCCACTACTCGGTATCTACCCGAAGAAAATGAAAACACTGATTCAAAAAGATACATCCATCCCTGTTTGTTGCAGCATTGTTTACAATAGCCCAGATATGGAAGCAGCCCAAGTGGCCGATAATGAATGGATAAAGAAGATGTGATATATATCATGGAATATTACTTAGCCTTAAAAAAAGAATGAGATCTTGCCATTCGCGACGACATGGATGGATCTAGACAATATTATGTTAAGTGAAGTGGGTCAAGCAGAGAAAGACAAATACCATATAATTTTATTTATATGTGGAATCTAAAAAAACAAAACAAGAAAAAAACAGAGACAGACTCATAAACACAGAGAACAAACTAGTGGTTGCCAAAGGAGGGGGGATACGCAAGATAGGTGAAGGGGAGTGGGAGGTTCAGGCTTCCAGTCATGGAATGAGTAAGTCACGGGGATGACAGGTGCAGCCCGGGGAACACAGTGATATCGCAGTAGTAAGTACAGGGACATATGGTGAGCACACAGCCTAACACGTAGAGATGCTGAACACTATGTTGTACACCCGAACCTAATGGAACATTGTGGGTCAACTGTGCTTCAGAGACAAAACAAACAAAAGCAAACCACTGAGGTTCTGGCACATAGCCCAGTAGAGTGGATGGAAAGTCTCTGAACAGACCCAAACACACATGAGAAATAGGAATGTGGGGAAACTCAGTAGTTAATAAACAGTCTTGGGGGGCGCCTGGGGGGCTCAGTGGGTTAAAGCCTCTGCCTTCGGCTCAGGTCATGACCCCAGGGTCCTGGGATGGAGCCCCGCATCGGACTCTCTGCTCAGCGGGGAGACTGCTTCCCCCTCTCTCTGCCTCTCTGCCTGCTTGTGATCTCTCTCTCTGTCAAATAAATAAATAAAGTCTTTAAAAATAAATAAATAAATAAACAAACAGTCTTGGGAGAGTGGGGTGGACATTTGGAAAATACAGTTTGAGTTCAAACTCATGAATTGAAACAAACGAGTTCCTGATGGAGCAAAAGATTGAACAATGAAAACAATGAAACAATTAAAATCCAGGAATTCAACATCAGAATATAAGAGGTCTCTCTCAAGATAATCAAAACCCTGCAACAGTGGTCAGAAACACTGAGTTTGACCACATAGAGGAAACTCACTGAAATGACACCACAAGTCAAGTAAGAGAAATGATGAACTGAGGAAAATTTTAACTGATAGCACAAATAATATCTAATTTCCTTAATATATAAAGAGCTCCTGCAAATCAATAAACACCAAGAATTCAATAGACAAAGATACAATTCGATCCTTGTCAGAAAAGTATCTTCAATTAACTAAAAATGAGACCAAAATATATTAAAATATGTGGATGCACACTTTGAAGGGAATATGTGGCACTGATGCTTATATTAAACCACATAAACATGCTCAGTTGAAAAGTCTAAGCCTACAGCTTAAGTAACTAAGAGAACAACTTGAAACCAACGTAAGCAAGAGGAAAGAAATAATGTAATAGCAAAAATGGATGACACAGAAAACAGAAAACCTATAGAAAAAAATCAATGAAAAACAGTTTTGAGGGATGCGTGGGGGGCTCAGTTGGCTAAACATCTGCCTTTGGCTCAGGTCATGATCCCAGGGTTCTGGGATCGAGCCCCAAATTGCACTCTCTGCTCAGCAGGGAGCCTGCTTCTCCCTCTCCCTCTGCCTGCTGCTCTACCGATTGTGCACACTTGCTCTCTCTCTCTGCCACATAAATAAAATCTTTTTTTAAAAAAGTTTTGATCTTTGAAGAGATTGAAAAAATGGATAAAGTTCTAGGCAGACTAATCAGGAAAACCCTGATTAGTGGACAAGTATCACTATTAGGGATGAAGAATGTGACATCAGTACAGATCTTATGGAGGCTAAAAGGATATTAGGGGTGGCTAAAACCAAAACTAAGCTAACTAACTAAAAAGGGTGACTTTTTAGTTAGTTAGCTTAGTTTACCCACTGGGTGGCTCAGTCGGGTAAGCGTCCAGCTTTTGGTTTTGATTCTCAGGTCATGATCTCAGGGTTGTGAGACTGAGCCCCAGTCTGAGATTCTCTCTCCCTCTCCCTCTGCCCCCTCCCCACTCATGTGTGCTCTCCCCAGCTCTCTCTCTCTCTCTCTCTCTCTCTCACTCCCACTCCCTATTAATGGAACATTTTGAGTGACTTTATGGAAATAATTCTGATAACTTGGACAAAATGCATAAATTCCTAGAGAGACGCAAACCATCAAAGCTCAATATAGAAGCAATGGAGAGCTAGAATGGTCATAGATCTATGGCAGAAATTGAATTTGTGGATAAAATTTGTAGATAAAAATCTCCCCTCCCTCCAACCCCGGTTGGATTCACTGTTAAATTCTACCCACCATCTAAGAAAGCAGGAACGTGAATCCTGCAGAAACTGTTTCAGAAACTGCGAGCCGAGAAGTGACCCCCCACTCGTGTTGTGAGATGCGCTATCACAGGCTAGCTACGTGCCATTAATTAAATGAGACTTACTTGGGTCGCCACCCTCGTTGTCCGCTAAATTTCTACAAAGATTTCTTGTCACTCTATTTTGCTGCACTGATTTTTGGTTTATTCCCACGACAATGTGAACCCTTCTTGCGACTGTGTGTGGTAAGAGATCGGCCCCACTAGCCGCAGCCCCCTCCCTCCTTCCCTGGGGACAGATCCTTCTCAACGGGTCCTCCTTCAAAGCCACTACTCAAGTTCCGTCTGTTTTGATTTGCACTCTGACTACTAAGAACACCAACATCGTCACCAACATGAACGTTACTACTAGGTTGGCATTAAGATTTCTTTTTCTCTAGAATTCAGTCCACAGGAGCTCCAAGGGGGAGTGGGTGGGGCACTGTCACAGGGGCAAGACCCCAGGGTGGGCATAGGCAGCGCAGGGATGGGGGTGTGACCAGTGACCAGAGAGGGTGCGCCATCCGACCAGGATTTCCATGAGGCCGCTCATTCCACCGCTGCCTGCGCCCCCTCATATTGGAACTGACCACCCTTCAGGACGGGTGGATTGCTGTGGGGCGTTAAAGCGCGTCACTGGCGAAAAAAATAAAAATAAAAAGTCGACACTTTGTTCTCTGAAATGGTCAGTTTTACAGAAGTTAGATTCATTTGTTTCTGCATGTTTATCATTTTATGGCTTGCTGCCTTTCAGTTTTTATTTTATTTTAATTTTTTAAGATTTATTTATTTATTTGAGAGAGAGAGAGAGGGCGCACGAGAGAGAGAGCACGAGCCGGCGGGGGGCAGAGGCAGAGGGAGAAGCAGACTCCCCGCTGAGCAGGGAGCCCCACGTGGGACTCGATCCCAGGACCTCGGGGTCATGCCCTGAGCCGAAGGCAGACGCTTAGCCAACGGAGCCCCCCAGACGCCCCCCAGGGTTTCATTTTAGTTTACACCTAAAATATATAAGATACGAACTGGTTCAAACCTTAAAATTGCCTGAAAATCTGTGCCCTCGAGTTTCTCCGCCCGCGCACCCCCTTCCGCCCCGCAGACTAACTCGCTCACGTCCACACATCCTTCCTGCCCGTCTTCTTCCGCGGCCCTGGGCTGATTTCCATTCTTTCTGACCCAAAAGTTAGCACGTGACAGCACACCCTGGAAACTGCCCCGCGTCCATTTGGAGGTTGTGCAGGAAGGCGTGTGAGCTGACGTCACCACCTCCAGAGAAACCGTTCTTCCTCTTTTATTCTCTGAACACAGTCCGTTTGAAATTACTGTGACTTCACACGGATGCTCTGCTGTTGGGATCCAGGGGTGACTATGCCATTCAGGGGCTTTTGCCTGGGAGTCCCGGCGGGACAGGCGGGAGGTGGGTGGGCGTGTGCACGACCGCCGGGCTGCCCCCCACGGCCCCCCATCGGGAGGTGGAGCTCGCCGTACCTCCCCGAGAACAGTAGGGGTACCTGGTGCCTGCCCCCGCGAGGCCACGGGAATGAAGGGACCCCCTGCGCAGTTCTGCCCCCTCCTGAGGCTGGGGGCGGGGCTGGGGGCGTGCGGGGCAGGGGAGGGGCTCTGCACCTGTGTGTCCGTCTGCCGTGGTTAGGGACCTATCTACCTTTTCTCTAGTCTTCTTGGGGTTTTGGGGATGCTTACATTTACTGTGAAAATCTTCCATTTGGGTTTTTTTTTAATCTGTTAGGTTAGAGCCAAACAGCTGAACCCCTTATGATGCTTTTAATTAAATTTCTGTCCATCTGTGGTCATTGATAGTCCTGGATATTTCGTATTTTGTATTTTTTTCCAGCTGTTACTGGCAGGTGAGCTAAGCCCGTCCAGCCTCGCCCCTGCATGTAACAGGCACCTTATTTTCCTTATTTTAATGCTTCTTTCCGAGCCCGAATTGATTGCAGATTCATCTAGTTCTAGTTTCCTTTCGCTAACTAGTTTAAGCATTAAGGGCTTTGAGTTTTCCTCCTAGCTCATTGATTCTGGTATCTTCTAGATATTTTACAAGTTTTGTGCAAGTGGATTCTCCCGTTTTGTGGTTGAGAAACCAGAGGAAATTTCCCCCCAGGAGCTGGTCCCTCTCGAGGCCCCGAAAACACCAGCATAGCCCAAGGCCCCGTACCCCACAGGCCCCCCAAGAACACACTTCACAGAGGGGAGGTCATGCGGCTTTATTGAGAGTCCTCAGCAGAGAGCAGGCTTGCAGCCCGAGCACACAGATCGGGAAGAAGGGGACGCCGTCAGGTGGCCGGCTTCCTCGGAAGGACAAGGAAACCTCTGCCCTCTGGGGTGGGGGAGGCAGGGTCTGGTTTCTCCTGTGGGGGAGGCGAGCAGGGGGGCTTGCAGGTCACTGAGACGCACAGGCAGAGAGCACGCTGTTGGGGGGGGACCGGGGGAAGGTGAGGAGGACATCTCCCCTTGTACCTGCGGCCCCTGGCCCCCACATTCTCAGCCTTCTCTTGCACGCAGCCAACCCCCAACACCCATCCTGTTACCCTCCACCTCCTCCAACAACTACATGAACCCCAACAGAAAGCACGGGGTCCGACAGTAGGGGACATGCTTGGACTAAGTGGTTCTGCGACAGCGTCAGCACTTGACTGGCACGGCCAGCCCGGCCCCCGTGGTCTCCAGGGGGGGCGCCACGTTCCAGCCACCCCGCAGAGGGACCAGGGCGCCACGGAGGGGAGCTGGGGGTCCCCCGGGACACGGCCCCACCCGTGCGTGTGCCCAGGACGTGGGGGCAGGGCTGGTACGTTACCCCAGGAGGCGGGTCAGGCAGGAGCTCACCTAGACGCGGCACTGCTCTGTGGGGGGGACCGTGGAGGGGTCACAAGGCGCCAGGTCAGCCCTGGGCCCAGAGGGGTGCGGCAGAGGGCGTGGGGCGGGGGGACCCCCCTCAGGGGCTCTGCACTCCCACCCCCCAACCTGGGAGGCCTGGGAAACGGGGGGCCACCGTGGGAGTCAGCGGGGGGCAAGCGGGGACGTGGGGTGAGGAGAGGCGCACCTTCCACCTGCGTCGGGTTGAATAAGAGCCGGATGTGCACGGGCAGGGTCTTGAGGGCTCTGTCGAACTTCTCTCTGACCTCGTTGTCCACCTTCAGGGTCCTGGCTGTGGGGGCGGTGGGTCAGTCCCTGGGCGCGGGGTCCCTGTCCCCTCCCCTTCCCCCTGGGAAGGTGCATGGACAGGAGGGGAGGGCCCAGCCCCCTAGGCTAGGGTCTCACCCAGCATAGCTGACCCCCCGGAAAGTGCTTCTTTCGGGCAAACCCAGAAACCAGGAATGTCTCCATCCCTGGCTACGGGGTTCTCCTGGCTTGCATGTCAATGAGAACATTACCGCCCAGGAAAATTTCTATTTAGTATTAATCTTTTGGCCAAGCTGCTAACACTAAACCCAGCCCCTTGACCCGGGAACCATCCTCCTGGCCCCTTTCACCCCAATTTCCGACGCAATGGGAGTGGATGTAGCTACCCCCAGGGAAAACGGGCCCCCCAGGTCCTCTGGCCCACAGGGTGCTGCGCCGTCCAGTCCCTGGGTCCCCGAGGCGCCACCCGGGTCCGGAGCCACCGTCCCCCTCAGGGGAGCGGGCATCGTCAGTGCGTACCCAGGTACTGGCACAGCAGCCTCGGCTCGGGGGCGCCCGTGCTCTCCAGACAGAAGAAGAGGTAGTTGTCGTAGTCCGTGTCCAGCACCGAGACCTCGTTCTCCTCCAGGTCTGGGGGAGAGAGCGGGATGGGGAGTGC
>JAQQSY010000446.1:0-16377 GCA_028646535.1 Procyon lotor | reverse complement strand
ACAGAAGAGCTGTGGCAGGTAAAATAAAGGCCCTCACAAAGACATCCATGCTGTAATCCCCAGAACCTGTGAGTATGTTATGTTACATGGCAAAAGGGACTTGGCAGGTGTGATTAAGTTAAAGCTCTTGAAAGAGGGAATATAATGGACCTAATTGTGCCCTCCTCAAAATTCATATGTTGAAGCCTTTACCCTCAGTGTGTCTGTATTTGGAGAAAGAGCCTATAAGAAGGAATTAAGGTTGAATTAGGCAGGGCCCTGATGTGATAGGATTAGTGCCATACAAAAAGACAGCAGGAGGAAGTTCCCATTCTCTCCCTCCCTGCCTTGTGAGGACATGGCGAGAAGGGGGCCATCTACCAGCTAAGAAGAGCACTCTCATCAGGAACCCAACTGGCCAGCACCTTGATCTGATTTCCAGCTTCCAGAGCTGTTAGAAAATAAATGTCCATTGCTTAGGCCACCAGTCTGAGGTATTTTGTGATGGCAGCTGGAACAGACTAAAGCAAGGAGGGTGTCCTGGATTATCCAGATGGGCCCAGTGTAACACAAGGGTCCTTCTACGTGACAGAAGAAGCAAGAGGGTCAGAACCAGAGAAGGCAGAGGTCAGAGAGATGGGATTGTTGGCTTTGAGGATGGGAAGAGGCTGTGAGCCAAGGGACATGGGTAAGTCTCTATATGCCACAAAAGGCAAGGCTAGAGATTCTCTCCCACAGCTTTCAGAAAGGACTCCTGGCAGCCAATTTCTTGACTTTAGCCCGACGAGGCCCATTTTGGACTTCTGACCTCCAGAACCATAATGTAATAACCTTGTGTCATTTTAAGCCACGGAATTATAGGAGTCCATACTGATATAAACTGAATAAATAAAAGGGAAGAAGGGGAAAATCTCCCTTTACAGAATGATTCCAAATAATAGAAGTCAATAATTCTCCTTCCAGGAAGTGGGCCTTAACCAACTCCCTCTGGTAAGTGAGGGCTCCACTCACTGACCAGCTTCCAGAGAACACTGTATGGAAAGGGAGAAAAGAGAGACCTGGCAACATTACCCTCATGGGATGTTCAAGCCTAACTTCACACTAAGTGATCACGCTTGCGACTTCATCAAGAGGAGAAGTGGCAAATAAACCCAAAGCGAGGAGAATCCTACAAAATATCTGACCAGTACTCTTCCAAACTGTCAATGTCATGAAAAACAAGGAAAGGCAGAGAAACTCCGAGCAGAAGAGACTGAGGAGGCACCGTGGCTGGAGGCAGGACTGTAATCTGGACTGGATCCTAGAACACAAGAAGGCATTCTTGAAAAATTGGCAACATCTGAATAAAGTCTGTAGCTTCATGAATAGAGGGAAGGGAAGGGAGGAGGGAAATGAGTTATTTTGTCAAACCTGAGTTTGGGGTTACAAAGGTCTACCAGCTACATAAACAACAAGAATGAGAATGAATTATAGTTCACTTTAAAGTACTATGTATAAACTAACACAGAGAGAAAGCTATAGACACAGATAGGTAAGTATGCAAGTTGTATTTTGTCTACCCTAGGGGCAATTCATTAACATTTAAAATTACCTAATCAGGAATCCACAACCTGGGGGGCGGTGGTCAGCATCTGATGGATTCTAATCAGAGGTCCCAACTCTAGGAGAGGCTAGCTCAAGCGCTTCCAATACTCCTATTTAAATCTGCTCTGGAGGATCATTAATTAGCAGATGAGATGTTAGAAAAACTTCTTCACTGATTAAATGAGTGGAGCACAGGATATGTGGGAACCTAGAAACACCATGATACAGATCCCCATCCTTGGTAAATGCAAGAGAAGCGTCTGTTGAGCCAGGCAGCTGAATGGTGTCTTGTGTCTGGAATCCCAGTGGTCCTGTCTGTCTCCCACTTTTGTCTTCTGGACACTCTTGTCTGTTGCTGGATCTGATTAGAAAGTTTAGCTCCCCAGTGATCCTTCCATGTGAGGATTTGTCAAAGCATGTAGAAACACAGCAGGCTGTGAGGAGCTCCCAGGACAGTGGAGGGCTGTTTTCGTGGCCTCTGGCTCTGTAACAAGCATGGCAGAGTTTAGAGAGGACATAAGAAACCACCCAGAAGTGAGGCAGTGAGAGGGAGACCTAGGGCCTCTACTTGCCTCCAACAATTGGATGCTTCAGAGGGTCACCAAAAAGAGTAGGCCAACTGAATGGTCAGATCAGCTATTTGCCTCGGTAGGGATGGAAGGGAGAAAGCAAGGGAAGGGGGAGAGAGTAGAGAAAGGGAATAAAGCTGGGATGGAGAAAAGAGAAGGAGAGAGGAGGGGGACAGAGGAGGAGAAGAGGGGAGGAAAGAAGGTGGAAAGGAAGGAGGAAGAGGAGATGCAGAGGATGATCCTGGGCTTGGAATGGGAGGGGACCAGGGAGAGGAGCAAGTCGAAAAGGGGTATTGACATGCCTACAGACTGGCCCGAATTCTTGCCCAGGAAGGGAGTATGCATCATGTCTGCCAAGCAGCTTTCATACCCTCTGCTCTCTGCTGCTGCCTCCAGCTTTCTGTTTCCCAGGTACCACTAACTGCAAGAGGGAAAATGCAGGCCCATGATAAGTCATTGTAGGCAAGAGTGCTAAGATTGACCAATGTTAATAGAGGGGAGCTTAATGGGGCAAAAAGTGCACACTCCTGTCCTTACCAAGCCCAAGAGTAGGGAGGGGGATGGAGCCCCCAGCAATAGCACAAGGGAGTCCTCTATCTCAGGGCCTGAGATATCCAGGTCCCTGGCTCCTCAGGAGCACAATAAAGTATTAGACCAACCAGGGCCCCTTCCTGCCTAGGCCACTGAGCACCTGACATATTAACAGCAGAGAGGAGACTAACCACCTCCTTCTAGTTTTTCAGAAAACAGCAGCTGGATTCTCTCCTCCCCAGGAAGCCTTCCTAGAATGCCCTTGCTTAGTAAATTTCCTCCAGGGGTCTCACACAATTTGCCTTCTCTGCTGCTTATGTAAAACACTTTTAGGCACCAAGAAAAGCACTGGGATTTAGAGATAATAGCCAATTACTACTACTACTACTACTAACAAAAATAGGTAATATGCTGTATATTAAACACTTATCACACTTCACAACAAGCCCTGTCCACATACTGTCTCAGTCCATTTTCCCAACATAGGAACCTAAGAACTATAAAAATCCCCATGTTAATGCTGAGGAAAACTAAGGGAACTGAGGCACCCACACGTCAAGGATCTTTCCCAAGGTCACAACTAATGGGTGATGCAGCCATGATTCACACTCTGAATCAGATTCTGGCTCAACCACTCACTCTCAGGGTCCCCTGGGACAAGGGACTTCAGCTCTCTACATCTGGGTTTCCTCACTGGTCATGTGTCTGTATTCCATCCACCTTACAGGACTGTGAGGAATGACAAAAACTAACATGCATGATGGGTTCACAGCCTGGGATGGGACAGCCACTTAATAAAAAGTTGTTGAATAAATAAATAAACATGTCATGGGTATTAGCTACCAGAATTTTCTTGTGACATCTCCTGAAGTCTTCTCAGTCACATTAATTTTTCCAGTCCTCATCACTGTGGGTGGCACTAGTCGGGGTGCTGCTCAGCACACATTTCCCCAAAGGCCACTGTCATGCTATGTCTTTGGGGGAAGTGAGTCTTAACCTCCAAGTCCATGTGTCTGGGGGTAGAGGGGAAAGAAGCATCATCTAGTGCCCATCCCCCAGGCCAACCAGAGTCCTCTCTTGAGATTTTTCCAGAAAAATCCAGAGAGGGTAAGCCTTCTGCTCTGACTAGGGAGTTCTCAGGATGAGAACAGGGGTCTGCTGGCAGGTCTCTCCCCATGGTGCAGAAGGAGCCTGCACTCAGAAAGAGAAGATAAAGCCCTCGTGCAGAAAGAGAGCACAGATGAAGCCCGCCAGGCTGTGTGAGTGTTGGGTCCCAGTCATCACTGAAGCCAGCCCCATCCCTACGCTCGATGTAGTTTGGTTTCTTGAGCCAACACAGTCCCCTCTTTGAGCAAGTTTAAGTTACTAAATTCCTGTTATTTCCAAATGAAAGAAAGTCAGTTAATACAATCGCTGAGCTCACCATTCATTCACTTCTTCATTCATCCAACAGAGGTTCGCTAAGTGCTAAAATTAAGCCACACACTTGGACACCATGTGGACACCAGAAAAGACACAGTGAAAGAAGAAAGTAAAGGACATGGGCAATGTTTCTGCTAAATGCAAGAACACACGCTGGGCACATGCTTATGTAATGCCTCACTTAAGTATGATGAGAATTCTGCCAGGTGGGTATTCTTGTCCCAATTTCACAGATAATAAAACTGAAGTACAAAGAACGTGTTCACTATTGTGATAACAATAATTTCTATCATGAGTTGAGTGTTTACTACACAGCGGGTGTTGTGCTAAATGCTCATATTTATTGATTCACTGTATTTCAACTGATTCTAAAGTGCCATCATTTATAAGAGACATTAACCGAAATTTAAAAAAAAATGTTAGACACTTGTTACAGATGAATTGTGTGTACCTCAAATTCATGTATTGAAGCTCTAACTTCAGAAGGTGACATTATGGGGCAACTGGGTGGCTTAGTGGGTTAAGCCTCTGCCTTCAGCTCAGGTCATGATCTCAGGGTCCTGGGACCTAGCCCTGCATCATGCTCTATGCTCAGCGGGGAGCCTGCTTCCCCCTCTCTCTCCACCTGTATCTCTGCCTACTTGTGATCGCTCTCTCTGTGTCAAATAAACAAAATAAAATCTTAAAAAAAAGAAGAAGATGACATTATTTGGGAATAGGATGACTACAGATGTAATTGGTGAAGTTAAGATGAGGTCACACTGGGGTGTGATGGGCCTGTGGTCCAATATCACTGCCTCATGAAGACACACACACAAACACACACACAGGGAGAACCTGATGCGACAGTTTGAGGTAGGACGTCATAAACCTAGGAACTCCCAGGATTTAGGAGAGACTGCCAGAATAGATCCTTCCCTACAGCCTTCAGAGGGAGTATGGCCTTGCCAGTACATTGATCTTGGATCTTGAGCTTCCAGAACCATGAGAGAATAAATTTCTGTTGTTTCCGCCACTCAATTTTTTGGACTTTGTTACAACAGCCCTAAAACTAATACCACCTTGTTGCTGGAAAGATTCTCTTGAATTGTAAGTTGTTAAAATATCAGTTGTCCAGTCATGAAATAAGGTAGTTTGGTCTTTGCAACAAACTTAGAAGTTATCCCCATTTTACAGATGGAGAAAATGAGGTACTAGATATCTTACCCAAGATTCACGTTATATATTGGTGGAGCCAGGATTGAATGCAATGCTGGGTTTTTAAAGATTTTATTTATTTATTTGACACAAAGAGAGATCACAAGTAGGCAGAGAGGCAGGCAGAGAGAGAGGGGGAGAAGCAGGCTCCCTGCTGAGCAGAGAGCCCGATATGGAGCTTGATCTCAGGACTCTGAGATCATGACCTGAGCCGAAGGCAAAGGCTTCAACCCACTGAGCCACCCAGGCGCCCCAATGCTGGGTTTTTAAACAGTGCCTTGTGCTACCTAGCAGAAGCCCCCACAGCTATGCACACATGCACACACACCCCTCTAGATTTATGCTTAGGCCCTCCACTCATAGACCATGTAGAACTACTGACAAAGTCACGTCTCCAAAGAGGGATGGCCATTTGCCCAAGAGAGCCACTCACTAACTACTCCTTTTCTAACTTCTGTGGCCAAAACCAATCCACACTTTGCTCTTTGCTCAGACCAGAGTTGTGTCTACCAGTTTACATGCTTCCTCAAGTGGTGGAGATTTTCAGTCCATTCCTTGGTAGAATCCTAGCCATGATGTATCAGATCAGCATGGACAGCTCCTCAAGGGGCACATGAGGAATGCTGACAGAGGCCACAGCTTGCCCCCTCTGCACAATGAGTGGGACACAAAGTCCCCAAAAGGTTTCTGAAGGCTTAGGGTCCATTTGTGTCAAGGTTCGGCAACCCTGTTAAATTCTGGGCATGCCTTCCATCCCCTTCATTACATTTCCCGTGTTCTTTGAGTTCTCAAATGCATCTTGAGGAAAGGGCATGTGTAACACTCCTCAGAGATACTCTGGTGAGGAATGGGGAAAATGTAAGGACAAACGATGGCAGAATTTTTGTTTAAAAGTTGATCATAAAGTGCCATGGCTCCAAGCAAACAAGGCAGGTCAGAAACTGTCCGTCACCAGCAGGAAGGCGGGCTTGGCTTGCTATGTTCCCCTCTGTGGTCTAGAGCCTTGCACACAGCAAGCACCCAATAAACCTCACAGAATCAATAAAAGAAAGAGGGATAAAGGATATAAGAAAATAGAAGTCCAAACAGAGAAGCAAGAGATAGAAATAAGCATTCATGAAGCACCTACTACACCATAGGGATTTTCCAGGCAGCTTCCTACTTCTAGGGTGATCAACCATTCCAGCTGCCCTCGACTGATTGGGTTCCCAGGATGCAGGACTTTCAGAGCCAAACTCAGGAAAACCCCAGGCGAACCAGGGCAAGTTGGTCGCTCTACTTATATTATCTCATTTAAACCTCACAACAATCCTATGACATAAGGAGCTCCAATTTACAGATGAAGAAACTGAGACTCAGAAAAGTAAACTCTTGCCTAAAGCTATATGGAAGGTTGGCCATTTTGGCACAATTTAAATCAAGAAAGGTCTGATTCTAGAGACCAAGCTTACCCAACCAGACTATGACACAAAACCCAATTGACTTGATGATTTACTCAAATATGATCCCAGCTTCCAACTTAACAAGGGCAGTAAATCCTGGCTTGCCAACCTTTGAGAGAGAACTTGCTAGAATAGAATAAGTCAGGTTCCACACCTCACACCCTGCAAGTCTTCAATAAATACGTGTCGGATGAATGAATGCTCCGTTGGGAAATCTGGGTCCATCTCCTTCCTCCCTGCACTCTGCCACCTACACTATAACTTGTTCTCTTGGGACTCGGTTTCCCCAAGGTTTTCTGAAATGGAAAGATCTGGAGCCAGCCTTCAAATGAGTTTGACTCTGGGCAAGGAGGAAAGAGAGTTCCAAGAGGATAGAATGTCATGAACCGAGGAGGGACAAGGACAGCCAGAGCATGTTCAGGAGGTTTGAGTAAAAAAGAAAATCTGTATCAGAGCAATGGGCCCAAATTCCAAAAACCAATGGGCAGAAGATGTCAGATGTCAGGAGGATGGGCATGATTCCCTGAGGCATAGGAGGAGAGTGTTAGACCCCTATTTGTTTACTTTTTCTCACTATTTAAAATTTTTTCTTTTCGTCTACTTTTTAATGAAAATAGCATATTACTGAAGCAGGACACATACAATTTGTAAGTGACCTAAAAATACTGGAAGTTCTCAGGGCTTTTACAGTCAGCTCACAGACTGTGAGCCACAGTCAAAAAAAACTGGAAATCACTGCATTGGCCTAAGGTGAGCTTAATATTTTTTAAAAGCAAGGAAAATGAAATGGACAAAGTTTGTACTATCACTTTCTGTTTCCATGAGCACTCCCCAAAAAACCATTGCACTTTTTCTCCAACTATCCAGTTACTTACTTTGCTATAAGGTCTTAAGTTGAACTAGCCAGAGATTTATGTTCATTCTGATTATTGGCCAAATATAGAGTCGGTTGGGGTTTAATCTGAAGGGTACTAGGCTAGCTCCAACTGGCCCAAAATATTACCCATCTCAAGGGCCAAAGGGACTGAAATTTTAAGCATTTGTGACTCCTTTGTGTTTAAACCTGGAAAATGGTATTAAGATAAACTGTTATTTAGAACATGCTGTGTGCCAGTTGTGTGTTAGCCCCTGGAATATAAAAGAGAAAGAGAGAATGAAGAGAAAGTAGGGGATGGATGAAGGCAGGGAGGTAGGTTTCACCGTTTATGGGGGACACAGGCATGTGAATAATATTACAACAACTCAATGCAATAAGTGCCTGATATGTGGGTTTACACAAAAGAGTATTGACTGAATGAGTATATGAAAACTCAGTTAGAATAAAGGGAAATAAGAAATGTCCTGAAAGCCCAGAGGAGCTGTGCCTCGCTTGGCCTGGGCAGAGCAGGAGCGATTCATGAAGCTGGTGACAACAGGTGATCCATGAAGAATGACTCTACCACGGAGAGGTGATCATGGGGCTTCAGGTAGAACGAACTGTCAATCATCCAGCACCAAAACCTTTATTCCAATTATCGGAGCAGGATGAGAGGCTGGGACAGGACCGGTTAGGATTGACTGCTGGGACATGTTGGAGGACAGATGTTGTTGCCTGACTCCAGAGAAAAGGAGGAACAGAGACACAAAGTGGCAGACCTGGGGTGGGGCAGGGGACAGCTCTTTGGGAATCTCCGGAGAGGGAAGGATGGGGAAAGTAGATCCAGGAAGGAAGAACAAAGATCTGAGGCTTTGCCTTCAGCTTTGACAACTACCATATCGAACCACTAGATGTCACCAAATGCAAAACCCACTGGAGCTCTAGAGAACAAAGCCAGGAAACTTAATCCTTAATAATTCCTCAGCTCAGCCCTGGGAAAGTCTTAAAATGAAGGAATGCTACACCCAAGTCACTGTAGGTCAAGGAGGACTGATTTGTATAAATGTCGCCAGAGGAGAAGCCACAACCTGGTGCCTCAGCATCTCCCTCTCAGGCACCTCTCAGTGAATCTTCAGGATAGCCCAGAGGGGCAGTACCACTATTCGCCCCAACTTACAGGTAAGAACACAGAGAGCCTGCCAGGCTCTGACCTCCTCGAGTTCACATAGCTAGGAAGTGGCTGAACTAGGATTGAACCCAAGCCTCTCAGAACTTGTATCTGAGCTTAGTCACCAATACCATGACATACTCCCTGGGACACGACAGGCTGTCATCAGGCCCGAAGCTCAAAAGGCACACGGGAGCGATTCTTTAATTCACTGACTCCACGACTCTAATATAATTTTCTTTCCTCGATTTCACATCGAGGAAATTAGCACATGTTCTAATGCTAATTGGAACAACTAATAGAGTGGAATGGTAGCATGATTTACCCCAGACAGAACTTTTTTTAAATCTTTGACGTATATTGTAATGTTGCACTTCATTTGGGAGGATGAGGGAGGTGTCGTGTGCTTTTGAGCAGCCTATTTAGCGTCCCAGTGCTGTTTGGTGAGGGATAGCACTCGTCTGAGAGTCTATGTTCTCTGACTCAGGAAATGTATGAAAATGTAGATTCACAGAGAGACTGGCATATTATGAAGACTATCATTCAACCATCAAAGTTCGAGGGACTTTTGGCATGGAGCATGGTCCTTTCTCTGTACCGACAGAGAAACTGGAATATCCCAGCATCAAAGGAGCTTTTGGTGTGCTCATTGCCTCATTCGAACATTTCCCGGGAAATGTCGCCCACAGAAGCGACCAGTACATGCCCTTGCCTTTACAACCAATACCTACAGTGGAGAAGAACTTTAAGTGAATAATCATAGTACAACACATCCAGGCCTATACTGGAGACACAAAAAGCTAGTAGAGGGGAAAAGAGGATGGAGAGGAGAGAAAAGGCATAAGGGAAAATGACTTCACAAACCACTGGATCTGGGTTTAAAAGATGCAGAGAAATTCAGGTACAGAGGGAATGCCAATCAACAGGAAGGGCAGGTGCAAAGGCATAGGGGCACAAGGAGTTCACAGGACGGCAAAGGGTCTGGTGTGCCTAGTGGATTGGCAAACTTGGGGAGAGTGGGAAGCTGGAACAGAAGGAGACTAGAGGAAGAGGCAAGGGCTAGATATGGTGCCACTAGTCACTAAGCACTTGGGGTGGGGCTGGTCCAGACTGAGATGTGCCACAAGTATAACATACAAAGCAGATTTTGAAGATTTGGTCAGAACAAAGAAAGTAAAATACTTTAATATTTTTGTGTCGTTTGTGGAAATGATAATATTTGGGGTATATTGAGCTAAATAAAATGTATTAACACTAACATCACCTGCTCGTTTTTACTATTTTAATGTGGCTACCAGAAAATTGAGATGATATATGTGGATGGCATTATAAGTCTGGACATTACAACACTGGACAGTGCTGGGCCCATTCAAGCATGAGAACATCGAGTGGCCTCATTAAGGGCCATGGGGCTCATCTTCTAGCAGGAGAGAGTCATCAGACGTTTCCAGGAGAGAAGCAATTCAGTACAATGGTCAAGAGTTTAGAAATACCCTGGGTGGGTATAGATGGTAAAGCTGTGGCTGGGAAGACACTCAGGGCCATTACAATTTGCTCAATCAGAAATGTTTAGGTCTGAATGAAACAAATAAAGGAAACTTGGGAGACCTATTTAGGAGGAAGAAAAACACCTGGCAGGTCCAATTCAGATTACTACCCTGCAAAAAGTCCTTTGGGAGGAAATTCCGACTCCTCACCAAATCACAAAATCAAACTCCCAGCTGATGTAGAGCACAGAGCTGAAAAGATAGGTTTCAGGACACAGGAAACTACAGTGGGAATGCTTAAGAGAAAGACTTACTCCTCTTTCCTTGTTAAGGATCCAAGAGAAAAATCCAACCTCATTAGGCTCCAGACAGGAATACTCAACAGTGTGCTCTTTTATGCATCCCTTCAAGGCGGCTGACAGGAAAGACTGTTGCCATGGAAACAGGCCCCACTGGGAAGCAGAGTGGGGCAAACACAGACAGTCTCACAGCCCGCTGTGTCCACAGAGCTGACCAGTTGGTAAATATTACACCAGGCACATACCAGAGACACAAAGCAAACAGTAAGTCATCCCAACGCTGTGCTGGAATCATTCCACGAGGAAATGTTGAACTTGGAAACTGTGTGGCTTGGTTCCCATGTTACAAAGGGCCATCTCCCGATACAACAGGGCTAACAACGGGACCTCCCAACATTTTGCCATAGTTATAATGAGTATCGTGCAGCATGTAGCCTTCCCAGGCTACAGGTACCAGTGGCAAGGGAGATATCAAGTTATTCTGGAGAGAAGTAGAAAATCAGTGGGCAAGTTACCTCCCCCTTTCTAGCAGTCTCAATTATATTTACCTTTAAAATGGGTCATATCTACATGTTACAGAGTCATTGTGAACATTCAATGATGAGCTCAAACAGGTTAATAACTGTGTATCTGATATAAAGTAGGTGCTTAATAAAAGTTCGTTTCACTTCCCACTAAAGTGTATCCATATAACGTGTGGCATCTAGAACTACAGATATTCTAGGCATAGTACGAACACCATATATAACCACAGGACTATCACCTCCCTCTTTTTAGGCACAATACTTCTGTGAAGTAAGCCTAAAGCTGCTTTGGCTTTCTCACTACCTACCACTGAATAAAACTATACTGACTTTTTTTTCCTTTTTATTTTTTACATTGAGCTAAATCACATCTCCTACATCTTTTACCAAGGTAACTGACAAACTGGATTCAAGTTCTGGACTTGTCAACCACCCCAGTTAATCCCATTTTATCATACTGAGGCTAAAGCTCTGGTCTAGCAAGATGATTTGAAAGCTGTCATCTGTCCTCGGAGACCTTCCTGTCTGGAGCCGTGTTTTCCAAAATGTGATCTCTTAACCCCCTAAATTAGAATTAAGTGAGGTGATTGTTTAAAATGCAAGTTCTAAGTGGTTAATGAAGCTTATCTATACTAATAAAATTGGACAGTATTTTTGAAACGAATAAAATAAAATTTAGGTTCCTAGGTCCCACCCTAGACTTACCCATTGTGAACATCTAGAAGTGGGGCCCAGAAAACCACATTTTAGCAAACTTCTCAGGGGATATTCATGACCAATACAGTTTGAAAATCAATTTCCTTCCATTCTTTCTGCATTTCATAAATGGGTTCTTGGAATCTCCTGGATGCTTGTTAAAAATGTGGTCTGCAACATCACCCACGTGTAAGGAATCTTAATATCTCTGGACCCAGGAACCAGCAGATATAACAAGATCTCCAGGTGATTCTTACTGACACCAAGGGTTGATAACCATAGGCCTGATGAATTATCAAGTAACATGCATAAGAACTGTCTGGAGAGCTTGTTAAAACCCAGATGGATTCCTGAGCCTACTTCTAGAGAATCCCAATTCAACAGGTCTGGAGAGGGACCCAAGAATTTCTATTTCTAACCAACTTCCAAGTGATACTGATGCTGCCAATATACAGATCTCACTTTGAGTAACATCGTGTAAAAGAGATATTATTCTGTATCTTTAAAAATATACGTATCTATAGGGACATCCGAATGGCTGTCTGACTTCGGCTCAGGTCATGATCTCAGGGTCCTGAGATCGAGCCCCAGATCAGTCTCCCCACTCAGTGAGGAGTCTGCTTCTCCCTCTCCCTCTATGCTGCCTCTCCCTGCTCATGCTCTCTCAAATAAATAAATAAAATTTACATATATATATGTATACATACATATAAAATCTATACAATTGTGTTGAAACAAAAATGGCCATGCCTTTGTCTTCAGTTGCTAATGTCTTTTAAATCTCTTTTAATCTAGAAAAATGGCCACCATGGATGTTTTGAGGTTATGTGTTAAATACACATCACTTGACCATTTTAATCATTTTAAAGTACACAATTCAATGGGTGTGTAGTACATTCCCAGTGTTGTGCACCAGTCACTACTATCTAGTTCCAGAACTGTTTGGTTTTTTTTAAAGATTTTATTTATTTATTTGGCAGAGAGAGCACAAGCAGAGGGAGTGGCAGAGGAGAGGGAGAAGCAGACTCCCCGTTGAGCATGGAGCCCTGATTCGGGCTCCATCCCAGGACCCTGGGATCATAACCTGAGGCGAAAGCAAACATTTAACTGACTGAGCCACCTGGGCACCCAAGAACTGTTTTATCTCCACAAAAGGAAACCCCATATTCATCAAACTTCCCATCCCCACGTCCCTTGAGTCCCCGACGGCAACTAATCTACTTTTTGTCTCTATGGATTTGTCTCTTGTGGACATTTCATATGAGTGGAATCACACAATATGTGACATTTTGTACTGGCTTCATTCAGCAGAATATTTTCAAGGTCCATCCATGTTATAGCATGTATAAGTACTTTATTCCTTATTTTGGCTAAGTAATATTGCATTGTATGGATATACCACATTTTATTTATCCTTCATCAGTGGGTGGATTTTTATATTATTTCTATCTTTTGACTAGTATGAATAGTGCTACTATAAATGTATCTGGACAAGTTTTTGTTTGAACATCTGTTATCAATTATTTTGAGTATAAGTATATGTATAAGTAAAATCACTGGATCATATGATAATTCTATGTTTAACTTACTGAGGAACTGACTAATTGTTTTCCATAGAATGTACCCTTTTCCATTCCACCTAGCAAGTATAAAAGTTCAAATTTCTCCACATCCGCACCAACATTTATTTTCCTCTTGTTTTGTTTTGCTTCATTTTGTTTGGTTTTGTTATGGCCAACCTACTGGGCACAAATTGCTATCTCACTGTTGTTTTGATTTGGTATTTCGCAAACAATTAGTGACACTGAGCATCTTCTCATGTGCTTACAACCATTTACGTATCTTCTTTGGAAGAACGTCTATTTGACCCTTTGCCTATATTTTATTTGGGCTGTCTTTTTATTGTTGAATTATGAAAGTTACTTATATATTCTTGATGCTAGATAGATCCTAACCAGATACATGATTTTTTTTTTTTTTTTTTTTTTTTTTTTTTTTTTAGAAAGGGAGGGCAAGGAGCAGGAGAGGAAGTGAGAGAATCTTTAGCAGGTTCGACACCCAGTGTAGAGCCCGATGCAGGGCTGGATCGTACAACCCTGAGATCATGACTTGAGCAGAGATCAAAAGTCAGATGCTTAACCAAGTGAGCCACCCAGGCACCTCCAGATACATGATTATTAAATACTTCATCCCATTGTGTTGGCTGACTTTTTTACTCTTTTGATAGTCCATACCATTTTGAAGATTAATTAAATTTCAAGGTGATAGCAACACTACAGAAGTTAATAACAGACAAGGATTTAGAATGTATTCAGTCAAAAGCTTTCCAAAGAAACTGAAGCCCAGAGAGCTACAGTGGCTATTCAAGGTCTTGCGGAAACTTACCAGTATTGGAAGGTACTTAGGGCATATTCAGTCTATTCCCCTAAGCCCAAAATGCATATGCAAACACACGCACACATGTTTGATGCCATTTTACATCTGAGATATTAACATCCAACATGCACATGCAAATACACAGACACACATATAATATCATTTTATGTCTGGGATATTAGGGGCACTACAATACACACACAAAATATTGCTTCTTCTCAAAAGTCAAGATGCGATTACATATATATCGTTTAATGCATTCAGTGTTAAAACTTTCAGCACTGGACAATTTTCCATTAGAATTCTGGGGTCAGAGCTTGTAAAGAAAAAGTAAAATAAGTGCTCAATCAATGGGAATCTGGGATGACTTTATTTTACAAAGGAGATATTATTCTGTATCTTTAAAAATATACGTATCTATAGGGACATCCGAATGGCTCAGTTATGTGTCTGACTTCGGCTCAGGTTATGATCTCAGGGTCCTGAGATCGAGCCCCAGATCAGTCTCCCCACTCAGTGAGGAGTCTGCTTCTCCCTCTCCCTCTATGCTGCCTCTCCCTGCTCATGCTCTCTCTCAAATAAATAAATAAAATTTACATATATATATGTATACATACATATAAAATCTATACAATTGTGTTGAAACAAAAATGGCCATGCCTTTGTCTTCAGTTGCTAATGTCTTTTAAATCTCTTATTTTTTAAATCTTCTTATTTTTTTTAAAGATTTTATTTATTTATTTGATAGAGAGAGAGATCACAAGCAGGCAGAGACATAAGCAGAGAGAGAAGGGGAAGCAGGCAGGTTCCCTGCTGAGCAGAGAGCCTGATGCGATGCGGGGCTCCATCCTAGGACCCTAAGATGATGACCTGAGCCGAAGGCAGAGGCTTTAACGCATTGAGCCACTTGAACACTTCTTATAAACAGGAACTATTTTTGTTTTTACCTACTAGGGAAATGGGTTAATAACCATAAATCAGGCATATCAAATGCAAATAACCATAAGGGCCGAGCATGGAGCATAAAATACTGAACCCAAAGGGGTGAAAGGCAAAAGAGCTGAGCTGCTTATTGTACAATTAAATGTAACTCCTGCCTTGCTGTGTTGCCTCTTAAAACACCAGGCATACCAAACAAAATGGCAGGATGAAACATTTACATTGGCTATGACAGCCCTCACCCAAGCCACCAGTTTATGATTCCTATGTAAAACATTCCTTTCCTCATTTTGAAATAAACTCAGTATCTTGGTACCTGATCCTCTTAAATCCAAAGACCCAAAGATGAAGAAAACAAAGGAAAAATGGTCAAGTACTAAATGAGTGTCTGTTGGTGTCAGGGTTGGTCCACTTACTAATCTCAAAGGTGCAGAAGTGGGGAAAGGGTAGAATCAGAGAGTACAATGCTAAGATGCTTAGCGCAGTATCATCAACCTCAGAGGAGCAACAACTGGCTAAAATTATGTGTTCCTTCATTACCTATTTCTTTCTCAAAAGGACTTTGGGGAAGCCTCCAACAAAGAGTATAACCAAGGTAGTAAAATAAGTACAGGAATGGTAAATCTAGACAAAGGAAAAGGGGGAAGAGGAAATATGAAACACAGTTGTTCAGATAACATAAAATCTATGAGCAGCATCAAATTTGGCTGTGAGCTTCCCAGCAGACAGGGGGTAGGTGAAGGAAACACTTCCTAATTTTTAGCATAAGAACGAGTGATTCTTCATGAATCCTTAAGAAAGAAAAGGTTTTCTTAACGGTAAATTCCCAAGGACATCCTTAAATAGTTAAAATGTTTCCTAACAGTTTAAACATAAGGATTTGATAAGTGCTGCTAAAAACTGCCAGTCTACCATTAATGCTTTCCCCTAATATTTTGCAGTAGTGAAGCCGATGTAAAACAGACAAACACACACAACAGAAAACTGCATGCTGCAGCTAAGAAAAGATCAAATGCTGGGAATCTCATGGGAGGATATGCATGGCTCACATGTTCCGCCACACATGCCCATCCCCAGTAGGGCCATCCTCAAACATCAAGAGCAGTCTACACTACACATCTCTGGGAGTGAAATAATTCCAGAGTCTTAGATAGCTTTCCAGGAAAGGAAAACAAAATGGATAGCCTCCAAGTCAAAAAAAGAAGGGAGCGGGAGAGAGAGGAGAGAGAAAGAAGGGAAGGGAAAGAAAAGAAAAACAAAAGAGGAAGGGGGGAGGGAAGAAGAGAGGGAAAGAAAGAGAGAGAGAGA
>JAQQSY010000445.1:0-16393 GCA_028646535.1 Procyon lotor | reverse complement strand
TATGTCTACTTTGGAGAAGTGTCTGTTCATGTCTTCTGTCCATTTTTTGATGTGATTATAGGTTTTGTGAGTGTTGAGTTTGAGGAGTTCTTTATAGATCTTAGATATCAGACCTTTGTCTATAGTGTCATTTGTGAATGTCTTCTCCCATTCTGTGGGTTGCCTGTTTGTTTTGTTGACTGTTTCCTTCGCTGTGCAGAAGCTTTTTATCTTGATGAAGTCCCAAAAGTTCAATTTTGCTTTTGTTTCCTTTGTCTTTGGAGACATGGCCTGAAAGAAGTTGCTGTGGCTGATGTCGAAGAGGTTACTGCCTATGTTCTCCTCTAGGATTTTGATAGATTCCTGCCTCACGTTGAGGTCTTTTATCCATTTTGAGTTTATCTTCGTGTATGGTGTAAGAGAATGGTCAAGTTTCATTCTTCTACATATAGCTGTCCACTTTTAAAATAGAGCAATTAATAGATCAACATAGATTTATTTAATAATATAAGTGCTTAAAATAAATTTTAAAATTGACTTGTATTTTCAAAATTGGTGTTCCAAGGGGGAAGTTTAGTGAAGTGGTAGACTTCAAATATTAACTACTTTCCCACTTTGCAGGACTTTCATAGATTATGATAAACTTACTGGGGTCATAAATTAGAGTCTCTTATCAGGTCCTTGTGAATTCCATTTTTTTCTAATATCTGAGATGTTTGAAAGTTTATTGACAAGATATGTGTATTTCTCAATAGAGACTCCAGGCAATCAGACCTTTCCACATAATTATTTATTCATTCATTACAAAGGTACTTATTGAGGGCCTTCTGCATGCTAGACAAAATACAAAAGCCATACAGATATTTGCATTTCAACTGGTTTTCTTAGACATTTAGTGTTAATATCAATCATCTTTTTTTCCCCAAATATGTTTATTTTATTTTTTCAGTGTTACAAGATTAATTGTTCATGCACCACACCCAGTGCTCCATGCAATGCGTGCCCTCCTCAATACCCACAACTAGGCTCACCCAACCCCCCCCCCTCCAAAACCCTCAGTTTGTTGCTCAGAGTCCACTTTTGTATCAACATGGATGGGACTGGAAGAGATTATGCGGAGTGAAATGTCAATCATCTTAAAAACACATTACTGTCTTACTGTGATCAAAAGTATCTAAACAATGATTGACCCTGCATCAATAAAAAGTGAATCAGTGCATATTCCATTTCCCAGTGAGGCTAAGCCTCTGGACTCTAATCAGGATCTAAAGTATAGGCAGTATTCCCCTATTAATCACTTGAGAGACATCCTTCTAGTCATCATCTTTGAGGTACATCTTAGGAAGCAGCATAATTCTTGACTTGAAAGACATTTTGAAGACCAACACATTCAACTTCCACTTTTGGCCAACATGGAGTAACAGGCACAAGATTTACTCTACCACATGAAATAATCAAAGGAAAAACAGAAAAAAAAAATATAGGAGACAGTGCTTTTCAAGACACTGAATGCTGGGCAGCCAAGAATAGAGATCCCTGAGAGACAGAAAACAAATGAGGTGAGCACTATGATTACATTAGCTTAACTACTTTGACATAGTTTCTTGATGGCAGCCTTCGGAGGGAGAAGCCAGGCAGAACCTGGTGGACTCCCTGAATTGAGAGGATTTTGCTAAGATTACAAAGAAACCAAAGCAGTTAGAGTTTACAGAACAAAGTACCAGAAAGCTGAAAGTTCCACCAAGAGAGAACCCTGAAGATTATCAGAGGGCTCCCCTTAAGTATTTAGCAGAGTACTAATTAGTGCATATGTATTAGGAAACTGCCCATAGCCAGTGAAAGAACAACCCAAAGGATTTCCAGTGAAATTGGTACACCTCATAATTCACAGAGCATTGAACATAAATGTTCTAAAGTTCTAAAATCCCAATCCAAAATTCAGAAGTTTATACACTGAGTAAAAAATCAAGGTGAACCATGAGACACTGTGGACTCTGAGAAACAAACTGAGGGTTTTGGAGGGGTGGGAGTGGGGGGTTGGGCGAGCCTGGGGGTGGGTATTGAGGAGGGTACATATTGCGTGGAGCACTGGGTGTGGTGCATGAACAATGAACCTTGGAACACTGGAAAAATAAAATTTAAAAAAAAAAAACACCAAGAAAAAAAATCAAGGCCTAAATTCTTTGCTGCCTGGAAAAAACTTTAAAGACGCAAATGGGTTAAAAGTAAAAGGTTCAAAAAAGTTATAACATGCTTAACCAAAATAAAGCTGAAGTGGCTATATTGATATCAGACAAAATAGATTTCAGAGCAAAGAATATTACCAGGGATAAAAGTAAATTCAGGCAATTCATCAGGAGGACAGAACAATCCTAAAGCCTGGAGTTTTAAACTAAATGAAGCAAAAACTGACAGAACTGCAAAGAGAAATAGACAACTCCACAATTATAGTTGGGTATTTAAATACTTCTTTGTCAGTAATTAATGGGATAGATAGAAAATCTGTAAGGGTTAGAAACCCTTAGAAACAACTGTTCTAAACAACTTAGAACATAACTGATCTTTTAGATCACTCCCAACAACAGCAGAATATTTTTTTCTTTTTCAAATGCTCATAGAACATAACCACGATAGGCCATGTTTGGGGAAATAAAACAAGACTTAATAGATCTAAAGGGATTCAAGTCCTACAAAGTATGTTTTTTGACCACAGAGGAATTAAATTTGATGTTCATATGAAGATGATCTCTGGGAATATTACAGATATTTAAAACTAATACCTTTTAAATAACTCATCAGTGAAAGAAGAAATCAGAAAAGTCAGTCTCAATGACAAAAAGTGTGCTGTGCTTAGGGAGAAATGTATAGTATTATATGCCTATATATGAAAAGAAATACCCAAATTAATGACCACACCTTCCACCTTAAACACGAAAAAGAAAAAGCAAGTAGGTAGATGAAAGGGAATAATAAGAGAGAAGAAATCAATGAAAGAGAAAACAGAAAAAATAATAGAGAAAATAAATGAAACCAAAAGCTCTTCCTTTGAAAAAATTTATAAACCTTATGGTGAACACACCCAAGGTGACTTACCAGTGAGTCATGCCCTGTGTAATTCCTTTCCCTTAAGTGTAAGTAGAAACTGTAGCTTAACATTTAACCAACAGAATATTGCAAAGCTAACTGTGTCACTCCTGTGATGATGTTACATTATATGGAAAAGTTTAGATCTTCCAGATGTGAAAGAGTTCTTAATCAGTTTGACATCAACTTAATCAAATGGAAGATCATCCTGAGTGGGCCTGACCTAATCAGGCAAGTGTTTAGGCCTGCCCCCAGCTCAGAAACTTGCAGCAACAGGGAATCCCTCTCTCTGTTGCTGGTTTTGAAGAAGCAAGTTGTCATTAATATAGCAACTGCAAGGAAATTAATTCTGTCGATAATCAGAGGATCCTTTCCTAGTTGAACCTCCAGGTAAGAATGCAGTCTAGCCCAAACCTTCACTTTGGTTTTGTGAGATCCAAAGCATAGAACATAGGTAAATCACACCCAGACTCCTGACCAAAAGAAACTGTGAGATAATAAATGGCTATTGTTTTTAGCTACTACGTTCTTGGTAATTTGTTACAGTGACAGAAAACTAATGCAAAATTCTAACCAGGCTTATCAGGAAGAACAGAGAGAAAACACAAATCCTTAAATTTACAGGAATAAGAGAAAAGTTGTTACCGAAAAAGTTGGGAGTATATTAAGGGAATATTTGGATAATCTTTTGTCAGTAACTTCAATAACTTAAATGAAATGGACACATTTCTGGACAGATACAAACAATCAAAACCTATTCAAGAAAAAATAACCTTGTGTTATTGACTCTAGCCATTCTTATTGGTGTACGGTAATATCTCATTGTAGGGTTTTTTTCCCCCAAATATGTTTATTTTATTTTTTCAGTGTTACGAGATTTATTGTTCATTGTAGTTTTGATTTGCATGTTCCTGATAATAAGTGTTGTAAGGATTTTCATGTGTCCGTTGGCCATCTGTATATCTTTGCAAAAATTTCTATTCATGTCTTCTGTCCATTTTTTAATTGAGTTATTTGCTTTTTGAGTGTTGAGTTGTTTAAGGTCTTTACATATTTTGGATACTAATCCTTTATCAGATATGTCATTTGCAAATATCTTCTCCCATTCCATAGGTTGCCTTTTAGTTTTGTTTTTTTTCCTTTGCTGTGCAGAAGCTTTTAATTTTGATGTAGTCCCAGTAGTTCATTTTTGCTTTTGTTTCCCTTGCCTTAGGAGACATATCTAGAAAGAAGTAGTTGCTACAGCTGATGTCAAAGAAGTTACTGCCTGGGTTTTCTTCCAGGATTTTTATGGTTTCAGGTCTCACATTCAGATCTTTAATCTATTTGGAATTTATTATTGTGTATGGTGTAAGGCAATGGTCCAGTTTTCCCAACACCATTTGTTGAAGAGACTATCTTTTTCCCATTGGATATTTTTTCCTGCTTTGTTAAAGATTAATTGACCATATAATTGTGGGTTCATTTCTCGATGTTCTACTCTCTTCTATTGATCTGTATGTGTCTGTTTTTGTATTGGTATCATACTATTTTGATTATCACAGCTTTTTAAAAAAAAGATTTTATTTATTTATGAGAGAGAGAGAGAGCAAGTGGGGTGAGGGGCAGAGGGAGACAATCTCAAGCAGACTCTGCACTGAATCAGACAAGAATCAGACACTCAATTGACTGAGTCTCCCAGGAGCCCCAATTACTACAACTTTGTAATATAATTTGAAGCCCAGAATTGTGATGCCTCCAGGTTTTCTTTCCTTTTTCAAAATTTCGCTGGCTATTTGGGGTCTTTTGTGGTTCTATACAAATTTTTGCTCTAGGTCTGTGAAAAATGCTGTAGTATTTTGATAGGAATTGCATTAAATGTGTAGATTGCACAGGTGTTGGTGAGGATGTGGCAAAAGGGGAACCCTCTTGCACTGTTGGTGGGAATGGAAACTGGTACAGCCACTCTGGAAAACAGTATGAAGATTCTTCAAAAAGTTAAAAATAGAACTACCCTATGATCCAGCAATTGCACTATTAGGTATTTAACCAAGGAATACCAAAAATACTAAATCAGAAGGATACACAAACCCCAATGTTTATAGCAGCATTATCTACAATATCCAGCCTAAGTGTCCATCAACTGATGAATGGATAAGGAAGATGTGGTATGTATACACAATGGAATATTACTCAGCCATAAAAATAGAATGAAATCTTGCCATTTTCAATGACATGGATGGAGCTAGAGAGTATTATACTAAGCAAAATAAGTTAGAGAAAGCCAAATAACCATATGATTTCACTCGTATATGGAATTTAAGAAACAAAACATGAGCAAAGGGACAAAAAGAGAGGTAAGCCAATAAACAGACTTTTAACTATAGAGAATAAATTAATGATTACCAGAAGGGACATGGGTGGAGGATGGATTAAATTGGTGATAGAGATTAAGGACTCTGTGAGATTAAGTACACTGTGATGAGCACTGGGTGATATATATGGAAGTGTTGAATCACTACATTGTATACCTGAAACAACACTATGTTAACTGGGGTTTAAATAAAAACTTTAAAAAATAAACTTATGTATATAAACATGAAAAATAAGAAACTAATAGATCCATATGGATTAAAGAAATTGAATTTGTACTTGAAAATCTTCTCACAGAAATACCCCTGCAGGCTCAGATTATCTTACTGGTGAATTCCATCAGACATTCAAGAAAGAAATAATGTCAATTTTAGAAAACTCCTTGACAAAATTGAAATGTGGAGAATATGAGAGCAGTATTACTCAGGTACCAAAACCAGGCAAAGACTGTACTAGAAAACTACATATCAATATACTTCATGAATATAGAGGCAAACATTGTAAACAAAGTTTAGTAAATAAAACACAACAATGTATAAAAAGGATAATCCTTTGTGATCAAGCAGAGCTTTTCTAGGTCTGCAAGGTTGGCTTAGTGTTTGAAAATTAATCAACATTAAAAAAAAGAAAGGAAAAAAAGAAAATCAACATAATTCACTGCTTTGGCAAAGTAAAATAGGAAACCATTATGGCCATCTCTATAGATACAGAAAAAGCATTTGGCAAAATTCTGCATTTGTTCCTGATGAAAACTCAGCAAACTATGAATAGAAAGGTACTTCCTCAACCTTAGTAAAGTACATCTATAAAATACTTATAGTTAACATTATACTTGATGGTAAAAACTAAAGCTTTCCCCCAAGATAAGGAACAGAACAAGTATGTCTTCTCTTACATTCATCATTGTACTATCCAAAATGCAGTAAGACAAGAAAAATAACAGGCATCCACATTGAAAAAAGAAGTAAAACTGTCTTTAGTCTCAGATGACATAATCATCTGTATAGAAGCTCCAACAGGATCTACAAAAATACTGGTAGAATGAGTATAGCTGTATTGTAAAAAAACAAAACTGATATACAAAACTCAATTGCAGTTCTATAAAGTTCCAGTTCCAGCAATAAACACTAAAGAATTAAAATTTTAAAGACCATACCATTTATAATAATATCAAAAAAATATGGAATACTTATCTGACAGGAGATATGTAAGGGGTGTCTGGGCAGCACAGTTGATTGAGCATCTGACTCTTGGTTACAGCTTGGGTCAGGGTCCTCAGGATCGTGAGATTGAGCCCTGCATTTGGGCTCTGTGCTCAGCACAGTCTGCTTGAGACTGCCTCTCCCTCTCCTTCTGCCTCTCCCCATCTCTCTCTCTCTCTCTCTCTCTCAAACAGATCTTTAAAAAAGATATGTAAGGTGTGTACACTGAAAACTACAGAACATTTGTGAGAGAGATTTAAGACTTTAATAAATATATCCTGATACACCCTGTTCATAGATCAAAAGACTCAGTATTGTCAGTTTTCCCCAGTTAAATCTCTAGATTCAGTGCAATCTCAAATTCCCAAGATTGTGTGTGTGTACGTCTATGGAAACTGACAAGCTAATTAAAAAATTCATAACCTGGAATAGCCAAAGTAACTCTGAAAAAAAAAAAAAAGCACAAATGGAAGGCTAACCCGACCTGATTTCAAGAATTATTATAGACCTATAGTAATCAAAACGGTGTGGTATTGATTAGATAAATAGATCTATGGAAGAGAATAGAGAATCCATAAGTAGATCCACACATCTGTGGACAATTAATTTTTTTTTTAAGATCACAAGCAGGCAGAGAGGCAGGCAGAGAGAGAGGAGGAAGCAGGCTCCCTGCCAAGCAGAGAGCCCGATGCAGGGCTCAATCCCAGAGACCTGAGATCATGACCTGAGCCAAAAGCAGAGGCTTTAACCCACTGAGCCACCCAGCTCAGTGTCAATTAATTTTTGACACAATTAATGTCAATTAATTTTTGACAAAGACTCAAAGATAATTCAGTAGATAAAGAATTCTCTTTTCAAAAATGGTGCTGGAACAATCCATACCCATATGCAAAAAAAAATGAACCAATATATAAAAATTGACTTAAATGGATCATAGATCTAAATATAAAATCTAGGGGCACCTGGTTGGCTCAGTTAAGCATCTGCCTCCGGCTCAGGTCATGATTCTGGGAACCTGGGATGGAGCCCCACATTGGGCTCCCTGCTTCTCCCCTGTCCCTTCCCCCGCTTGTACTGTTTCTGTCTCTCTCAAATAAAGAAATAATCTTTTAGAAAAATGAAAAAATAAATATAAAACCTAAATTTATAATAGCTCCAGGATAAAATCTTTGTGGCCTTAGATTAGTTTGGAATTTCTTAAAAATAATTCATTAAAAAATTAGATAAATTGGTCTTCATCAAAATGAAAGCTTTTGCTCTTTGAAATATATTTTGAGAAAATGAAGAGAGAATCCACATACTGTGAGAAAAAAAAATCAAAGCATATGTCTAATGAAAGACATCTAGAACATATAAAAAATAGTCATAACTAAATAATAAAAAATTAATGGGCATAATATCTGAACAGATATTTCAGAAGAGAAGATATACAGATGGCAAATAGAGTTAAATATATACCCACCATATGATCTAGTTATTCCATTTCTCACTATTTTCCTCAGAGAGAGAAAAGCAGATATCCATACAAAGACTTTTGCATAAATGCTCACAGCAACATTATTTGTAATAGCTCAGGACTGGAAATAAATATCAAGGGGAATTGATAAACAAATAGTTATATATCCATATGATGGAATAGTCAGCAATAAAATAAAAGAGTTACAACATGGATGAATATCAAAATAATTATCTTGAGTGAAATAATTCAGATAAAAAGGGGTAATGTTGTATAATTCCATTTATATAAAACTCTAGAGAATGCAAACTGATAATGATGGAAAAAAGATCTGTGTTTGCCTTGGAGATGGCATAGGGAAGGAGTGCAGTTACAAAGTGGCATGATAAAACTTTGGGGTGAATATGTTTGCTATCTTGACTATGCTGATGGTTTCAGGTATGCATATATAAGTCAAATCTCAAATTGTATGTTTTAAATCTGCCGTTTATGGTATGTCAGTTATGCCTCAATAAAGCTATTTTTAAAATAAGCCACATATCCAGGGCACCTTGGTCAGTTAAGTGTCCCAACTCTTGATTTAAGCTCAGGTAATGATCTCAGTCAAGGTCGTGAGGTTGAGCCCTGCATCAGGCTCCATGCCTAGTGTGCACCCTGCTTAAGATTCTCTCTGTTTTGATTAGAATCTCCCTGATGGCTAAAGATGATGAACCATGAGGGACTGTGGACTCTGAGCAACAAACTGAACATTTTGCGGGGGGTGGGGGGTTGGGCCACCCTGGTGGTGGGTATTGAGGAGGGCACGTATTGCATGGAGCACTGGGTGTGGTGCATGAACAATAAATCTTGTAACACTGAAAAAATAAAATAAGCATATTTGGGGGGAAAAAAGATTCTCTCTGTTTCTCTCTCTCTCTCTCTCTGTCTCCCTCTGCCCCTCTGTTCCCTTATACACATGTGCTCACTCTCTTTCTAAAAAAAAAAAAAAATCATGTACACAACACTCCTCCCCCATTTTATGTATGAGAAAATTGAGGCCTGAGGACAAGAAGACTTTTTCAAAATCATAGCGCTAGTCCAAGGCAGAAGGGTTAGATTTATCCACATTAAAGCTTCTGAATAAAAATATAAAAAGAACTGGTAGAAAACCTTTCTTGGGGGGTATAATAAATTCATCCACTTTTCTCAGTACATTCCCATCTTTGTGCCAGGCACTATACTAAGTATGCTTCACTGTTTTGTTTCTATTTAAAAATCTAGTTTCCCAGCCCTTGATTCCAATTTCCTAGCAGATAGCAAAACTTTCTAAACTGTTGGGACTCCCCAGCTGGGTTCGAATCACGTTTGAAAGCCTAAATTGTTTTCTCCAAATAGTACCACCCTTATATTAGTCTTGAACATTGTGAGTATTCAAACTCAGTATTAATTCAAACTGAACTTTTTTGTTATAGGTCTAAATCGTTTGCTTACCAATGGTTCCTATGAAGCTGCATTTCCTCTGCATGAGGTATTGTCCTGCCTTTCCTCTGTCAATTTCTCGTTATTAAATCAGCTTCTTGTAATAGTCATTAATTGATTGTGGACATTGGGGAGGGTATGTGCTGTTAAGTGCTGTGAAATGTGTAAGCCTGAAGATTCACAGACATGTACCCTGGGGCAAATAATACATTATATGTTAATAAAAATTAATTAAAAAAATAGTCATTAATTGAGTTTGTTGATATGACATTTGTTCAGAATGAATTTGTTCAATGAATAATTAGGGAGGGCCTACTGGCATTGTGACGTCTCTCCCCCAGCAAAAGTTTATTTCTAAATATATCTTTTTTATGTAATTGTAAGTACTTGAATCAAGAGTCACTCAGCATGAATTCAGAGGAATCACTGAGGGACTCCAAGTCATAAAATTAAAGAAGCATTGAAATTTTGCATGAGGCACCAGACCCATGGGGAAAATGTTCCTGAAACATATAGTCTCTGTAACAAAGAAATTTATAGATGTTCTTTAGAGAGTAGGAGGGAATCATCTTGAAAAGCCTCTGGTAATCAAAGGGTGGTGAATGGAAATGAATAGTATTGTACTTATTATTTCTCATTTAAGATATATAAATTTTGATATTCTCTTTATTTGCTACATGGTTTTTGTCATATATAAGAACTTCAGAAATATAACTGTGGTTACCCTTAACCTTGCCTTCCTCATTCAATCTCAGGTTATTTAACCCAGAATTCTCTTGTATACATAGATTTTTAGGGACATAATCCTTGTGATTGGTGAGAGATTGTTGTCATGTTCATGGTATTGAACCCTTACTTTGTACCACAGTGTGACAAAGAGAGCACAAAGATAATTATCCTTCCCCATACCCTGTAGGACCTCACAAACTAGCCAGGCTGGAACTCCTAGGAGTTATTTCCAGAAGTCTTCTGCTGGAAACAATGTTAACAGTTTGCCAGCAAACTTTGAAGAACAGTTCCAACAATTTGCAAATGGCAAGTCTTTCCAAAGCATATCTTTTATTTGGCTTACAGTGCTGTTTCTGTTGTTTTAAACACCACAAGGATGCAAAGGTGATGGGGAATTTTACAGATCTTGTTCATTAATAAAACTAGAAGCTTTGGTCTCAGACCCTATTTACAGACTTCCATGAAACATTTTTGGAATAATCCCTTTCATATGACAAAAGGAAATCTTTTGACCCAAAGATTTTCTAAAGGCACACACAGGTGATTCTGAATTCTCAAGACAGATTCTCCGCCCCCCACCCCCAAACATCATGTGGAGTCCTGTAGGATTCCCTGTAGGATTGTTATTCGTTGGATTGCCCAAAAAAGTTTTCAGTGACAACTGCATCCCCCACCCCACCCCCAAAGCTGGGCACTTGCCCGTAGTGAGGGCAGGGTCTGAGCTATGGTAAGTGAGCAGAAGCATCTGTGCAGGTGAGTAGGTAGCAGATATGAGGATGTCTGAGAAGATCCAACTCTGAAACCATATGGAGTAATTCAAGTCCTCTTCTCTTTGGCTTTCACATCTCAGTAAAGCTATGTATTCTATGAGAAGAGACCTTCCAAATTAGTAATAGCAGCAATAGTAACATAATCACTGATGACGCTTTACTCTCATTTTAACTTAATTATATTATCTAACATCCAAATAACCTTCAGAGGTAGAAAAGCAAGAAGGGCAGATATTGTTGACCTGGTTTCATGTTAAAAATTTAAACAGAGGTTTGGAGAAAGGTTAGGCCCCTCTAGTTATTGTGTGAGTTGTTGGTTGAGCTGAGAGTAGAACCTGAGCTTCTTGTCTCTCAGCCTTGTTCACCTTCTGCTAAGAAAGAACTTCTCAGGTTAACGTTAATAATTAGTCCACTTCCACAAGTTCAGTTCTGGAACTTGAAAAGTTCCAGAAAAACCTGCACCTTTTGGGCCCTTGGTCTCCTCATTTGCTCCACGAGGTGGTTGAATTAGATTTGAATTGTTGTAATTTTGAGGTTGCATCCACTTTTTATATTTTAGGGTTTTTGTATGGATAAGGCAATGGTACAGCTGTGGCTGTTTACCAACTACCCTGTCTTGAGACAAATGAGAAAGAGAGCTAAGTTTTGGGCATGGCCTCTAGGCAAGACACTTTATTCACTGAAACCATGAAAGAAACCTAATGAGTCATGAATTATTAGTTCCATAATGAACTAGAAATCTAAGGCTCAGAGAGCTTAAGATCTCCTAGCTAAGGGGTGCCTCGTTGGCTCAGTGGGTTAAGGACTCTACCTTCGGCTCCCAGAGTCCTGGGATTGAGTCCGGCATCGGCATTGGGCTCTCTGCTCAGCAGGGAGCCTGCTTCTTCCCCCTCTCTCTGCCTGCCTCTCTGCCTATTTGTGATCTCTCTCTGTCAAACAAATAAATAAAATCCTAAAAAAAAAAAGATCTCCTAGCTAAAAAAGTAGTGAAACTGAATTTGAACTCAGTTTAAACCTGCCTGATTCCTAGCAAGCATGTGCTTTTTACTACATAGCACCATCAACAAGATTATGTCCACAATAACTGCTTTCCTTTCAATAGTATGGATCCATTTCTTTCTTATATCACCCCTATCGCTACTCCTTCCATAAAAGACTAGTATTACTATCTGCTTTTCCTTCTGGGTTTTTTGGGTATTACCTCACTGAAAGTGGTTTTTTTTATCCCAGGGAAGTTACAGAAGTAAAAACTCCATTAGAACCCATGGAGCGGAAAACCACCGGCATCTGCTCTATGAGTGCTGGGCCTCCTGGGGCGTGTGGTATAAATACCAGCCTTTGGATCTTGTAAGGTGAGTTCTTAACCAGCTGCAAACATGAAACTTGCGCAGAATGAATAGGACAGGCTGTCAGCTGGAACAAGGAAAAAGTCTGAGTTAAGCAGCTCTTACTCAAATCTAGCTTCATCTCAAGAAGGGAACTTATCAGAGGACCTTGGTTATTCTTGGTAAACTAGACCTCACTCTGATGAGGATGGTGCTTCCTCCAGAAAGGACTCAGGAAGGAGGCTGTGAGACCATAACAATTGCAGAAATGTGACATGCTTACATATATTAGTCACAAATGGAATATTAGTTACTGTCCATGTAAGTAGAAAAAATGGTATTTTTTTCTTTTAAATAATTGGCATTTTAAAAATTTTAATAATTTAATATTTAATTATTTAAATTAAATAATTATTTGATTTAAATAATTGATGTTTAAATAAATACTAATGACATCATTCTAATAAATGTCAGGTTTATTGTAATATTCAACTCATAACCTTTAAAGATTGTTTTAATTCTGCAAGTCAAATATCAGGTTTTAGGTATATCAGGTTATCAGGTATATCAGGTTTTAACCTATGATACTTGTACAGGGGAAGTGTATATGTTTTTAACTGTCTATGTCCAAATTTCTGCCATGGCGACATTATACTCTGACATCTCATTATTTATTTAGAGACTTGTTATTAAGATTGGGTAGCAACAATCCACACTTCATGGATTCCTTATAAAAAAATCATGTCTCATTTCCTAGATGAGGTGATGAAGGTGATTAGTTTTATAACTATTCAGGAAAATGGAAAGGATGGATATGGGTTGGTGCTTCTGTGGAAGATTCTGTAAAGCTGAGCCTGGGAGAGAGTGGGATTTGTATAGGCCAAAGGAAGGGAGATGAAAAACATAAGCAATATTTCAATAGAACAAAGTTGTGGAGTATCTAGGAAATCTCACCTCTTAAAAAACTCTTGTCCTACATATTTTGCTTCCGCCATGTCTCTTGATTCTTGCCACACTCCAGGACCTCCTCCACCATACTGCCTCCTTCACCTAATAACCTGGATGATGGCTGTTGTCCCATAATTGATCTCCCTTTTTCCACTCCCTTCCAATCCATTCTCTACCCTGCAAATAGAGTGATCTTTTTACCATCAGGGAAATTCAAATCAAAACTACCTTGAGATACCACCTTACACCAGTTAGAATGGCAAAAATTGACAAGGCAAGAAACAATAAATGTTGGAGAGGTTGTGTGGAAAGGGTAACCCTTTTACACTGGTGGGAATGCAAGTTGGTACAGCCACTTTGGAAAACAGTGTTGAGGTTCCTCAAAAAATTAAACATAGAGCTACCCTATGACTCAGCAATTACACTACTGGATATTTACCCCAAAGATACAGATATAGTGAAAAGAAGGGCCATATGCACCCCAATGTTCATAGCAGCAATGTCCACAATAGTCAAACTGTGGAAAGAGCTGAGATGCCCTTCAACAGATGAATGGATAAAGAAGATGTGGTCTGTGTATACAATGGAATATTACTCAGGCATCAGAAAGGATGAATAACCAGCTTTTGCATCAACATGGATGGGACTGAAGGAGATTATGCTGAGTGAAATAAGTCAAGCCGAGAAAGTCAGTTATTATATGGTTTCACCTATTTGTGGAACATAAGGAATAGCATGGAGGACATTAGGAGAAAGAAGGGGAAAATGAAAGAGGGGAAATCAGAGATGGAGATGAACCATGAGAGACTATGGACTCTGAGAAATAAACTGCACGTTTTAGAGGGGAGGAGTGGGGTTGGGTTAGCCCAGTGATGGGTATTAAGGAGAGCATGTATTGCAATGAGCACTGGACGTTATATGCAAACAATGAATGTTGGAACACTACATCAAAAACAAATGATTTACGGTATGGTGACTAACGTAACATAATTTTAAAAATAGAGTGATCTTTTTTGGAATTAAATCTGATTATGTCCTTTGAATGTTAAAACTCTCTTATGATTTTTCCATTCTCTCAGAACAAGGATCAATGCATTTAGCATGGTTTATAAGACCCACCAAGGCCCAGCCTCCCCCTATCTCACTAGCCCATCTCTTGTTATTGGTGTTCTGGGCACACTGCCCTTACTTCACCTGGTCCCTTCTGCCACAGGGTCTTTATACTTACGGTTCCTCTGCTGGAAGCACTTGATCCTGTCCCCAGTCCCATCTAGTTAATAGTCACCTCCTCATAATAGTGTTCTCCAGCAGGGTTGTCACATAGTCTTGGTTTATATCCTTGGGGAATTGTGTTCCTCTCCTTTTGTAGCCCTTTTCTCAGTGTTCTGATTGGAAACTTATTTCTTTAATTGACTGATGTCTGTCTACTCTGTCAGCCTGTGAGCTGCACAAGAGCAGGGACCAAGCTGATTTTGTATCCTCAGCTCCTAGCACAATATTTTCCATATGGAACTCATTTTTTTATTTGTTGAATGAATAAAAGAATATATCTGTATATTTCAATGTACGTTGGAAAAGTCTTCAGAGACTGGCAAGTTTCTGTTGGGGCACAGTGGGAGATAGGATAAATTATCTTTATTCCACCTTTCAGAGCTTTTAGGCATTATTGGATGTTCTAAAAGGAAAGCAGAAGCCAGTATTTGGAAACAGGTGGTCAGCAACATTTGTTTGGAATGAGAATGAAAAAAAATAATTAGAATATTCTTATATTAGACTAAAAAGTAATTAACTTCTAATTAATGAAATATAGCAATAGAGTGGCATAGAAAGCATGATTTGGGTTGTATTCTAACATAAGTTAATTATATTATTAATGGTGTTTGAGAAAGAAAACGCAAAGAATTCCCTGGATGTTCCTTAACTTTGCACACTGCAAGGCACTAGGCAGACTGGTTAGTGTCAGAAAAATATTTACTGAGGTAGATGTTGAAACTTGTGAAAAATCATCACTTAAAAGTTGTTCAGTGTCAACTTGTTTTGAATCTCTGTAATTAGAGTTCTTTTCTTTCTAATATCTTATGATTCGAGCATTGTAAACATCTTAGAAAGCTATGAAATATTGAAAGGGGTGTTTATAGTTTTTCATGATAACTTTGTTTCCTATTTTTAAAGATATATTTAATTATAATACATGTATTACAACCAAGCACACACTTGGAAATGGCAAAGATGAGATGATGTGTTGTCACCAACACTTCGAATTCTCCTGGTTTGGTAGTAAGTGTTGTGTCTTCCTGAATGGGCACAGGTTTATTCTGTGTTCTCAGAATAAACTTGTGTATAATCATGTTCTTTATGGAAGGGTTCGTGCTATTTCTGATATATAACAATAGGAGAAGAAATTTAACCCAGAGCCTTAGTTTGGTCAAGTGCTCTATTCTCTTGGATACATGTGTTACCAGCAAGGGCACCACAAAGTAACATGACTGAACTAAGTATAATGCCCAACTCTATAAACACTTCCCTATGATTTGCGAGGCTCTTGTGTCTTAACACAGGCGGTACTTTGGAGAGAAGATTGGGTTGTATTTTGCCTGGTTGGGCTGGTACACTGGCATGCTCTTCCCAGCGGCGTTCATTGGATTGTTTGTCTTTTTGTATGGAGTCATTACTCTGGATCACTGCCAAGTCAGGTATGGGGAACTCTGGGTAAGCCTGCCTTTGCTTCTATTTAGAGATGGGTGGTGGTGCTTTGGGGATGTTCCCAGATTGTGAGACCTCTTTTCCTTCTAACTCCATTCTCAGTCACTTCTGGGAAAAATTCAGGAGGCTCAATTCACTAGCTGTTCCATTTATTGCTCATGCTGCTGTAATCTTCAGTTACCAGGGAAGCAAAATTTACATTTATGGACATATAAGCCCCACTCTGTGTCGACCAAAAAAAAAAAATGCTTTCATTCACTGGCTGAAAGTTACTCTCTTTCAGACTTTTTATCTTTTCTCTTTCTGTTAATCCTGCAAAATGGTGGGTTAATAATCGTTTTTTATGAATTCTGTGTTTCTACAAGAACCCTTTAAACCAAAGCCAGA
>JAQQSY010000444.1:0-16403 GCA_028646535.1 Procyon lotor | reverse complement strand
GTATTCCCGCACCACTCCTCCCGGAGGAGGAAGGAGGGGATGTCTCCGGAGCTGCCTCCCGTGGGGTCCCCACTGAAGTGCAACAGTTCAACCGTGTCTCAGTTCATATAGTCCAAGGTAAGCCTAAACGGGCATGGCCTTGCACGGCTCCTTCTCTGCCACTGGCTTCTCTGCCCCAGTACCTGGGAGCTCTGCCGTACTCGAGCTCCCCTGGTCCCTCAGTGACCCTACGGGACCTGAAACCACACTGTTCCCCAGTTAGCCTCCGGAGTGATGTCCCTCAGCGGAACAGACTAAAAGTTCCCATTTTGTGCTCTGTGGCTCTGTGGCTGCTGGGAGCCGGCCCCTCCCCCCGGGGTCTCTTTTCTTGTCACTTTGGATTCACTTTTTCCACACGTCCTACTTTTTGGAAAGTGGTCGATTTTCTGTTACTAGAATTGCTGTTATTCTCTTCTCTCTCCTGTTGTGTTTGCCGGCTTTTAGAGTGGTTTTCTGCCTCTTTAGCTGAACTTCTGGGAACCAATGCTTTCTCTGCCTCCTACACCTCCGCCATCTTGCCCCTCTCTTCTTTAGGGAACTTTATAAGTGTTAGACAAGGGGCACTTGGGTGGCTCAGTCAGTGAGGTGCCTGACTCTTGATTTCGGTTTGGGTCTTGATCTCAGGGTTGTGGGATCTAGCCCCAATCTAGCTCTAGGCCTAGAGCCCGCTTGAGATTCTTTCTCCTTTTCCCTCTTTTCCTCCATGCTGCACTCTGTCTTTCTCTCTCTCAAGAAAAATAGATAAACATGAGAAGATACCGTCTACAATTTTCTGCTGCTTCATCTATGAAAGAGAAGTAATTACAGTATTGCCCTCTTAAGCCTGGTACACCAAATATCACAGTAAATATGGAGAGTCTAGTCTAGTGCTTAGAATATTTAAGTGTCTTTTTCCCTCAACATGAGCTAGTTATCCATTTTCTTTCTTATGCGTTTAATGGTAACTTTTTGACTGCATGGTCAAAGTTAAAGAGAGAAAGAAGGCTTTTTAAAATTTATTTTTTACTTTTTTAAACCTATAATTTATATTAGCATACAACATACTGATTTGACATTTCTCTATGCAGTGCTCTCCACAATATGTAGTTACCATCTGTTACCATGCAAAGTTATTGCAGTATTGCTGACTGTATTCCCTATGCATACTTTTCATCCCTGTGACATTTATTTTATAGCTGGGAGCTTGCACATCTTAATCCCCCATCACCTATTTTGCCTATTCTGTGACCTCCTTCACCTCTGGAAACCACTAGTCTAGTTCATTTTCTGTATTTATGAGTCTATTTTTTGTTTTTTTGTTTGCTTGTTTTTTTTTTTCCTAAGTTCTGCCTGTAAGTGAAATCATATGGTGTTTGTCTTACTCTGACTGATTTATTTCACTTATCATAATACCCCTAGGTTCATCCATATTGTCACAAGTGACAAGATTTTATTTTTTTTTGTGGGCTGAGTGATATGCCTCTGTGTGTGTGTGGAAGAGATTCTTGCACAAAATTCTTTATAAAGAAAACTTTGTTTTTCACTTTATAAAGAAATGTTAAATGCTAATGAAAAGTCTATTTCTGTATATTCCCATATAGTTTTCACCAAAAATATTTTATCTCTTCACTTATGGTGGACACTTGCGTTGCTTCTGTATCTTGGTTATTATAAACAATGCTGCAGTAAGTGTAGGGGTGCACACGGCTTTACAAATTAATGTTTTTATTTTCTTCATGTAAATAGCCAGAAATGGAATGACTAGATCATCGGATAGTTCTATTTTTAATTTTTTGAGGAGACTTCATATTGTTTTCCATAGCAGCTGGACCAATTTACATTCCCACCAGTAGTGCACAAGGATTTCCTTTTCTCCACAACCTTGCCAAACTTGTTATTTCTTGTCTTTTGTGATAATAGCCATTGAGCAAGTGTGAGCTGATAGCTTACCGTGGTTTTGATTTAAATCTCCCAGATATATTTATTTTATTTTAGAGAGAGAGAGAGAGAATGAGAGAGAAAAAGAGAGCATGAGTGAATGCAGGGAGGGGCAGAGAGAGAGGGAGAAAGAAACTTTAGCAGACTCCTTGCTGAGCGCAAAGCCCAACGTGGGACTCATTCTCATGACCCTGAGATCATGACCTGAGCTGAAACCAAGAGTCAGAGGCTTAACTGACTGAGTCACCCAGGGGCCCCTTCCCTGATGATTCTCATGTCTTTAGGAAGGCGTTTTAAATTACATGACATTTAATCATAGTTACAGAGAGAAGGTGAAGCAGATTCTGTTCAGTTTAGAGCGGATCAGATCTGAGCCACAAATGAAATGTTAACTGACTATCAGCCTAAATGTGCAGTTAATTGAACATATGCTCCTCACTAATTACCAGGACCAGAGTGAATGAGGGAGCAACGTTTTTGGGGTTTCCTTCCTACTCTGGGAGAAAGAGAACCATGTAAGGCAGGAGAAAGGCATGGGAAGTTTCTTCTAGAAGACTGCTTCTCAAGTGCTATTTTCCATTAGAACCTCCATACTTCCTTCTCTCCCTGAGTAGGGAATGGGGGGGGGGGGATCCTGAAGCTCAGATAAGCTCCAAGAATCACAAGGAAGAGAAAGGATGATCTAGTGAGATGAGAATGGAGTAAAATACTCACAAGGAGAAGAATACATAGATTTGAGGAAAGCAAGAGATGAAGTCAGGAGAGAGAAGCATCAGTTGAATTAACCTGAGGAAGGAAGGGAGGAGGCACAGTGGCTAGGTTACTCTCTGGGGAAGAATGACAGCTCCTGTCTCAGGTGTGCGTGTGTGTGTGTGTGTGTGTGTGTGTGTGTGTGTGTGCATATGTGTCCTTCATGCCTTCGTTTTGTTCCTTTGTTTGGGGTGTCTGCAGAGGCTGTCAAATATGGCTTTAGAATCTTGGTGTGGGTGATAGTTACTTAGCATGAGTGAGCTCAGGAGGAACTTTAAAGAATGCAATTCTAGCACAAAAAAATCGTTATAAGAAAATATTTCTTTATTTTTCATTTTATAAAGAAATGTTAAATGTTTGTAAAAAAAAAAAGTGTGTTTCTAGATATTCCCATGTAACTGTCACCAAAAATATTTTAATCTTTTCATTCTGTCATCTTGGAATTTCTTTCATACTGAATTGAACTCTCATTTCAAAGAATACTTCTAGTTTGAAGTAAGATTATCCCTGTATGACTATAGCATTAATCAGTGCTCTACAATAAGGTATTAAATAACATTTTAAGCATGATCTTTGGATTACAGATTTGTGTAACAACTCACTTGAGTATGAGGAAAACTTATGTCTGGAATTTAAACTTGGAATTTTTATTTAATTGGGTATTAATTCCAGATACTTATTACCTAGTTTTTCCCCCCTACATCTAATATACTGTATATATGAAATTTGGTTCAGGACACTGGCCTAGTTTCCCCAAAATATGAAGCATTCATCAGATAGCAAAACGATGAGCTTATTAGTTCTGATTATTATGATAAAATAATCCTTGTTAATAGACAAATTTTTTCCCATAAATTTGAAGGGGACCTTCTTAATGTCTGTACCCATAGGGAATCTGTCTAGGTATTTCCCTGTAGACCTAAACACTGTAGAGATGGTCTCAGTGATGTTCACTGAATTAACCCTGGAACTAGGCCACTCTGAAATTATTATTAGGCAATAAACATTTTTTCAATAGGGCTTTATATATCTTGACACAATGTATCTCATAAAACTAACTCTTACAGAAGCATGAGGTAGTATGAGTGTTGCTCCTTTTCCTAAATGTCTGTTTTTTTTAAACATCGAAATGATACTAATTTTGGTAAATATCACTAAAATGTGTTACCAATATTAGAATTTTCTAATAATTGTTATACTTAATACTTACTGTTGTCAAATTACTTATTCTGTCACATTCTTTTCCAGTGTAGTTTTACCCCTAGGCACTCACAGTGTAGGTCCCCAAATGGGTAATGGATACATGAGAAAGTACCAATTAGTGATCAGGGAAGTGCAAATGAAAATACAGTAAGATATGGGGCGCCTGGGTGGCTCAGTCAGTTAAGTGTCTGCCTTCAGCTCAGGTCATGGTCCCAGGGTCCTGGGATCAAGCCCCACATGGGGCTTTCTGCTCAGCAGGGAGTCTTCTTTTCCCTCTCTCTGCCTGCTGCTCCTCCTGCTTGTGCTCTCTGTCACATAAATAAATAAAATCTTTAAAAAGAGAAAGAAAATAGAGTAAGATATTACTACTCTCCCTCAAGAATGATAAGAATTCAAAAAGACCGTGACTACCAAGAATAAGAATTTTCACTCAATGTTGGTTGATGTGTAAATTGATACAAATATTTGAGAAAGTTGGTAATTATTTATAAGGTCATGAATTTGTTTACCCTGTGACTCAGCAGTTCCACTCCCAGTTAAATAACCAAGAGAAATGGGTGTGCATATGCACCAAAAGACATGCACGGCTAGGTTCATTGCAGTGTTATTTATAATGGTGCTAAACTACAAACAACCCTAAGTATCCATCAGGGATAAATGGATGCATAGATGATGGTATATACGTGGTTTAACTTTAGAACCTAATACTGGGTGAAAGAAGCCATATAGGAATGCCTACTATCCGGTTCCATTTATAAATTCATTTTCTTTTTTTTTTTTTTTAATAAATGCATTTTCAACAGCAAAACTAAACTAGAGGGTTAGAAATCATGATAGTAGTTATCTGTAGGAAGGGGGCTAGGGTGAGGATTGGGAAGAGTCATAAGGGCAGCTCCTGGTATGGTCACATAGGTACCTGCTTTCATGAATTCAGTGAGCTGTGAATTCATGTTTTTCTGTTTTGCTGAATGTGTTACCGTGGTGTTAGTTTCCCAGGGCAGCCATAGCAAAGTACATAAACTGGGGACTTAAAACAATAGAAACTTATTCTTTCACAGCGTGGGAGGGTGGAAGTCCAAAAGCAAGGTGTCCACAAAGCCTTGCTCCCCCTGAGTCTCTGGGTAGAATCTTTCCTTGTCTCTTCCTGGCTTCTGGTGGTAGTTGTTGATATTGGTGTTCCTTGGCTTGCAGCTGCTTCACTCCAGTCTCTGCCTCTGTTGTCACAAGGTGTTTTTTTTTGGGGGGTCTCTGTCTTCACAGTGGCTTCTTGTAAGGACATCAGCCATATTGGGCTGAGAGCCCACTCTACTCCAGTATGAAGTCATCCTAAATAACGACACTGTTATAACCCTGTTTCCAAATAAGGTCACAATTCGAGATGCTTGGGTTTAAGACATCAGTATATCTTCTAGAGGGACTTAATTGAACTCATAACACTCATCAAAAAAAAAAAAGAAAAAAGAAAAGAGGGAAGGGAAGAAAATGTTTTAATCTTATCACCTAGCTGTTATTTTGTTACATACATTTTCAGGTTTCTCTATGTATCTCTGTCTGTCTCTGTCTCTTTCTCTTTTCTCCTTGTCTCTGTCTCTTTCTCATACAACACACAAGGTTTTGGATCTGTTTTTTCCCCCACTTACCACTACATCGCAGAGTCTTTCAAAATTATCACACATTTTAAAACCATATTTATGCTATGTAATATTCTGTTTTAGAGATTACATATTTTTTTTAGAACCAGTTCCCCTTTCTGTACACTGGGTATTTTCTGATCTGTTTAAGAATATGCACACTTCCAAGGAGACTCCCCTAGGATCTCAGTCATTGGATATATCCATAACTATCTTTTGAAGTAAATTCCTACCTGTAGAAACTTGGTGTGGAAGTAATGTGCACTGACAGGTCTTTTGATAGCCATTAACAATGGGAGTCAAGCATATTTGTGTCTGCATCCGTTGCTCTCAGTGGGGTATGACAATGTCTGTTCCTCGTACCACCCACTCCAACACTCAATGTTAGTACCTTTGTCATTTTGCCTGTCTTTATAAGTAAAATGCCATCTGACTGTTTTAATTTGTACAGTGTATCCTTTCCACAATTTCTTTGTATACATATATACAACTTCAGTTCACAAAGGTCTGTTCTTCTTCCTTGCACTTTGTTTCCTATACTTAATTTGGAAAGTTTGGAAGGCCAAATTTCTAGGTCTTTTGAAATAGGTCTTGGGCTTTTTAATTCTATAGATCTATCCACCATAAAAGTAAGATCAGAAATGGCAAAAATTTAAAAAATTAAAAAAAAATTTTTAATTAAAAAAATTAAAGCATCATAATTTGGCCAAATAAAGACTTAAAATGCAAAACAATTTTTTTTTAAAGATTTTTTATTTATTTATTTGACACAGAGAGAGAGAGATCACAAGTAGGCAGAGAGGCAGGCAGAGAGGGAGGCAGAGAGGGAGGGGGGAAGCAGGCTCCCTGCCGAGCAGAGAGCCCGATGCGGGACTCGATCCCAGAACCCTGAGATCATGACCTGAGCCGAAGGCAGAGGCTTTAACCCACTGAGCCACCCAGGCGCCCCAAAATGCAAAACAATTTTAAAAAACTAGTTTTCTACTATTATTTTTTTCAGTGAAGACCTTTTTAAACACAAAAAAATGGGGTGACACAATTTCAAATCAAAAGATTGTTCATTATAGAGAATAACGCTAGCTTTAATTAGACTTACTCTAAGTGTTCTTATTTTCCTTATAATTTGAAAGACAATTGAACATTTCACTGGGGACTAACCATGTTCCTCAGATTGGTAATGATTATCATAGGGCACTTAAGGCGCCGTCCTTCCCAGGCAGCCCACTTGGGAGAGGGTCTGTCAGGGTGGTGTTCTGGAGGAGAGGGGCAGTTTTCCTTTAGGTGTTCTAAGTACCATACAATGATAGCTTTGGAGTGGGATGTTGTCAGTCATGGCTGTGTATGAGAGTGTGTATTTATTCTTAGTGTTGTCATTTTGGCCTCTGAATCACTAAGGAAAGTCTCAAAGTCTGAACAACAACCAGTCAGCTAAGAGAGCAAGGTCTCAGCTTGGGGAGAAGCCAACTCTTGAAGCCGAGCTTGTTAACTCCCTTGGGAAGCATCCTTAAAAGCATATGACTTCCCAAGGCAGCTGTCAAAGGCTGTGCAGACCCCATTCTGCAGGTGTCCCTGAGGCTGAACAAGAACTGCCCTGCAGGATTTATCTCCACTTCATACTTCACTTTGTGAAGTTGTGTTACCACTTCATGGGTCCTCTTGCTTCCCCTAGATTTTCCAGCTTTTGTCACTTGCTAAGAGAGAATGTGCTTTCCAGTGGGAATTGCCCATGACTCCCTGATTAGCAAAACCTCTATAGACAGAAGTAAACAGCTGTGGCTACTGCTTTTTTATCCTTAGCTTTTATTTGGCGTGTTGCCAACGCAAATTCTCCTATTATCATCTTTCAAAATGATTCAAGAGTATTATGGTTCATGCCAAAATCAACATGAAAATAAAGCCCAGCATATTCTGTTTAGATTGATGGAATAATAATATATTGCTGTTTTTCTTCTGTCTGTATGTAACCTTACATTGAAGCACTTTATCTCTTGTACATCCAGCCAAATTATGCTTCTTATAATGGGTTTCATGTTCCTTTGGCTATCCCCTTGGTATTAAAATGTGTATTCCAAGAATCCACTGTAGATTCTTATGAAGCATTTATTCAAATGGAGAATGAGTTTTTCCCTAATCTTTATCCTTTCTTTAGGATTAATTGAGTCAAATTCAGTGCTGACCCAGTGGCAGGCACATGTAAGGGGTACAATAGATGATTGCTGATAAGCTGGAAGCGATTTGAAAATTTACAGGAAATTAGTTAATTTGCTCAGTAATCAGTAATTCATATAAATTAGCTTTTACTCTGTTCAAAAACACCCAAACACTTACAACCGTGAAAGCACACGATAAGATCTCTCACTTAGATCAGTGTTTTTGTGCTTAGCTTGTAAAAGAGTATTTAAGCCTTTACCTTACATGAAAACATGTCCATTTATGACAATTAAACGTCAAGTCTGCTAAACAGTCAATCATTGTATTTGGAAGAATTTCTTCCAGGTTGAGTATCCCTTTCCTCAAAATCATAAGAGAACTTAGAGCATATGCTATGAATGGATTTATAATGTTTAGCAAAAACTAGAATATCAGTACACCTGAAAAATGTGTTGGTTTAATTAAGAATTGAATGATTTAAATTTTATATATATTTAAATGGAAGTAAGTTGATAGCCAGTGTTACATTCATTTCAGACATACAAGGTAGCGATTTGACAAGTCTGTGCATTCATTAAGCTGTGCTCACCACAGTTGTAAAACCATTTGCCACCATGCAACACTCTTACAACACAATTAACTGTGTCCCTTGTGCCATACTTTTTATTCCTGTGACTTATTCATTCCCTAACTGGAAGCCTATACCTCCCACTCCCCTTCACTCATTTCACCCACCTCTCTCCTTCTCTCCAGCACCCACCAATTTGTTCTCTGTATTTATGGATCTGTTTTTGCTTTTTGTTTGTTCAGTTGTTTGTTCATTTGCTTTTCAGATACCACGTGTAAGTGAAATCATATGGTAAAGAGAAATCAGGGTCAATACCGTGTACTCCTCAAGGCAGCCCTTTGCCTTGCATTCCCTGTGAATGATGCTCCCTGGAGTTATGTGGAATGTTGACATGGTCCCTGTAACACTGGAAAGCTGTTAGTGAAAAACTCAAAATTCTATGTTGAATAATGTTTTTAAAAAGAATGATTCCTCCAACCTGGAAGAGGGCAAAATGGAAGTTTCAGAAACAGTGCCTTGAATAAATCCAGCAGTTACTATTATTTCCACTTCCCTCAAGGGGAAGTGACTCCCATAATGTCCAGATTTTGGTCCGTGTCCTGGGACTAGGACCCCGCCAGCAGGAAGGGCTGGCCGCTGCAGCACCCTACCCTCCAGTGCTCACTGCCACCCCAGCTGACGTGTGGGGACAGGGAGGACTCCTTCAAGCCTTCATCACAACCCCCATATTTAAGCCAATGTGCCCACCATTTGCAAGGGAGCATTGTGGTTGGGACATAACGGGGGATCAAGGGAGGGTACTTAGATGTGTTTAGCTATGTTAGTTATTTAGATTTGTTATGTGGTATGGAATCAGTCTGACATTGCTCACAAGCTAGAATCTATACTAATAATTAAATAAAATTTATCTCCTGTTCTTATTTCATATTCATCCTTTGAACATATCTGAACTGGAAACAAAATGCCATTTTATGAAAATAGCTATATTAGGGGCATCTGGGTGGCTCAGTGGGTTAAAGCCTCTGTCTTCGGCTCAGGTCATGATCCCAACATCCTGGGACTGAGCTCCATATTGGACTCTCTGCTCAGTGGGGAGCCTGTTTCCTCCTCCTCTCTCTTCTTGCCTCTCTGCCTAATTGTGATCTCTCTCTCTGTCAAATAAATAAATAAAATCTTTAAAAAAAAAAAAAAGAAAGAAAATAGCTATACCATATACTTTAGCTGCAGTGAAATTTATAACTCTATGCTTTTGGTCTTATGTATAATACATGGTCTCATATGTAAAATGTAATAAAAATAATACTTAAGATGCAGGTCAGGATGAAACAGCTAAAATTCCTACTTGTAGAGTCTTGTAAGTCTGAGCTATGTCTTTCAGATATTAGTTGCCAAAAAAAAATTTTTTTTTAAAGAATTGTTTATTTTTATGGGGAGAGGTCGGGCAGAGGAAGAGGGAGGGTCCCATGCAGACTCAGTGTTGAGCATGGGCCCATTGCGGGGTTTGCTCTCACGACTCTGAGACCATGACCTGGGCTGAATCCAAGAGTTCGACGCCCAACCGATTGCACCACTCAGGTACCCCCAGATGCCAAAACCCTAAAGTTCATAACTTGTGAGGATTTGTAACATTTTAAACAAACTTGCTTTATTTTATAATTAAATAATTAATGTGTGTGCAGATTTTCTAAGAAAGACTATCCAGTTTCCCTACTCTGGATGTCATTGGATGCTTGGTAGTAAGATTGGTCCTGACATGAAGTAAAAATTTTATTTTGATGGTAGAAAGGCTGCTCACTGTTCAAGAGTGAAATTCAGAACATTTCTGCCTGGGTTGCATATTGTCTCTGATACACCCTGCTGCGGGAGCTGGAGAAGTCCTTTAGCTTCTCAGGCCCTTGGCTTCTTCATCTACTAAGTGAGGCAATGGCAGTAATGTTTTCATGGGCTTGCTGGGCAGACTATAGAAGATAGAAAATGGAAAGTCCCACCATCATATCTGACTCAGTTCCTTAGTCAGTGCTTTTCCCATCATCATATGTTGCCACAAGGCTTTAGGCAATTGTTAAAAATAAGATAAAACTCAGGGAGAATTGACTGCAACAAGATGAAAGTGGATGCTACTCATTCATCATTTGTCAAAGGCATTTTTGTGCCATATAGATTTCAGACTTTGCTGAAACTTGGGTCTAAAGAGAAGAAGTAAAAATCAGATTTTCAAAGGAGCGCGGCAGAAGTTTCTATTGAACAAGCACTTAGATAAAAAAATCACGAATGTGCTCAGAGAAGGAAGTAAAGATTTGTTTTCTTTCACTTCATCTTAAATTATTGAAATTTGTACCCCTTTAGTTTATGCCAGAAGGTGTCAAGATCTATTACAGGTTATTTGTGGATCAATGTGGTTACTTACTCGTATGCCCGTCACTAATATAGAAGCCCACAAAGAGAATGGACTATTGCACATAAGCATTTTGGAGATGCTTAACAAAAGATGATGTCGAAGACACGAGCTTCCTTCTCAACCTCACTCACTCGAGACTCAAGATGCTTCAGTCTTGTAAGAGTCACAATGGGAGGAATTGCAACAATTATATTTCCCGCTTTACAATCCCCTGGATTGTAATTTTCTCATCTGAAGTGTATCTAATAATGACTTTTAGACAGTTTTAACCTCCAGGTGCCTCAGGACTCAAGTATGCAATAGGGTATAATGCTTTATGCTTTTATAGATGAATCGTGTCTGTGATGAAAGATGCCTGATGAAAACAAATAGTTTTATTTAGTTCAGTTCCCTAGAGTAAGAACATTTTGGATACTGATTCTAAGAGAAAGGACAACTTTATGCAATATGTGAAAAAGATTAATTTTACTTTGATTACCCCCAAATTCTTCTTATATGTGGAAAGACCCCACTCCTGATCAGTGATGAATGGAGTAGGACTCAGGCTGTCCCTTGGCTTTTCTTTTTGTATCTAAAACAGACCAGTACATATTTAATACTTGCTTTGACTGACAAACTCAGGGAATAGAGGCAAATTGCAAAAGCAATTTGGTTTCAGTGGAAAAGAGCTGTCAGGCTGGGGGAACCTTCAACTCTGGTACTGCCCTTTAAAATCCTGCTTTTGCTAAGTGATACCTCAGCTTCATTCAGACAATATTACATATCCTTCCTGAATTAATCTGTACTATCCCGAAGAATGCATTTAACTCCTTATTGGTTGAGTGTGGTTCTTTTCATCTTATATTTACTTTTTAAAATTTATTTTTGTTATTTTATTTTATGAAAGAATTTATACAAGCAATTTTTAAATTATTTGGGTTTGTACTACCAATTCTGTGTGTGTGTGTGCATGTATATATATATATATATATATACACATACATATATATATGTGTATTTACTCCATCAAGTTAAATTCCAGTAAAAGTCTGTGCAGAGAGAAATTTTAGGATAGGAAAGTTGACAGGTACAGTCCCAGCATTCAAATCATCATATCGGAAACTTTTGTCACTGTAACTCTAGGCTTTCCTTACACCCAGTTTCTCTTCTGCCCATGATTGTTGAGTTAGGTTTGCAGAAGAGGATCCGGTATTTATGTCTTAGTGAAAGTCTGTTTGTCAACATTGCCATCTATCCTAGGCAGGAGAAGAAGCAAATTAGTTTACATAATTTCTGTGCTAATTCCATGATAGATGTTTTCTTGCCATTTTTTTTTTTTTTTTTGGACTTAAAGAAAGTGTACTCAAATTAGAGGAGACTTGATTTCTTAACATTAAATCTGGTTGTGAATGAATCCTTTCTTCTGCTCCTGAAGGCAGTGTAAATTTAGTAAAAAGAACACTGGACTTAAAGTCGTCCCTCCTGCCATCTTTGTGAGCCTATGGGAATCACCCTCCTGGGTCTTATTTTCCTTGTTTTTGAAGACATTCTAATACTAATATATATCTCTGTGCATTTAATATTTAATTACAGAATGACTGAAAGAAAAAAAAAAGAATGAGGAGCACCTGAGTGGCTCAGTCGTTACGCGTCTGCCTTCGGCCCAGGTCAGATCCCAGGGGTCTGGGATCAAGCCCCGCATCGGGCTCCCTGCTCCGCGGGAAGCCTGCTTCTCCCGCTACCATTCCCTCTGCTTGTGCTCCCTCTCTCGCTGTGTTTCTCTCTGTCAAATAAATAAAATCTTTAAAAAAAAAAAGAATGATTGGCAGACAGAACCTGATTAATAAGTGTTATTTAGCCCGAGTTTTTTTTGCGTACAACTTCTATTGACTGATTTATGATCCAAAGCATAATTGTCACCAATGATAAAAGGGACAGGCATTGTGTCTTCTCCTTCTTTTGTGTTCTTATTTTCAACACAAAACTGGAAACTTTCAGAAGGTTCTTACTGAATTACCAATGTAGCAATGTCACTCAGTGACATCATGAAATTAGATCTGAAATTACTAGAGGCAAATCTGGAAATATGTTATAATAAGTGAAAAATGAAATTTGATACTAAAGGGTAGCCTGGCCTACCCTTTTCTTTAACGTAATGTATCAAATACGGTCATGTGAGATCACCTCTGAGATCAATGATCTCAATCTTGATTTATAAAGTTATGGACTATTTGCTCCTAAGACAAATCATAATTGAATTTTAAAAATTTAAATCATGATATTTGATGATAATTTGTACTGGGACTGGATATAGTTTTAAATTCAGGCCATATTTCTAAGAATTGCATTCCTAAATTATTTCCTAGGGAAATCTGGTGGATGTTTGTCTATAATGTACCAAATCCCAGAGAAATGCTAAAAGATATAATATTTACTACCATTAGTCCTTTTTTGAACATATTGTGTCATAAAGGTTTAATTTTCCTATATTATGTTCCATTAACCTCCCAAACAAGAATCTGAGCTTGAAGCTGGAAAAGAGTATTACAGAGATATGTCTCATTTGTAGCCACAAGGCACAGAATTAATTTAAGACTCAAGTGCTTTGGGGAGACATAGAAATTATTTATAACATATAGGCCAACTAATCAAGATTAGGTTTGAAAGATTGCCAGAGAGCACTTTTCTGGCTGTGTTTTCCCCTCCCAACCTCATAAAACTCTTGTGCCTTCTCAACTGCTTGCGTGCTTGTGTGTATGATACATACTATACAATGAGTATATAATATATTATTATAATATATAGCTATATAAATAATCAGGGGGAAATGGTGCGACACACAGGCACAATTCTTGCCTTCGATATGAGTGGGATTCTTACTTTTGCTGCTACTATTAACTATTTCTCTCTCAGCCCCTGTCCGTATTTCCTCTCCCTTCTGCCCTCACCCCCCGTTGTCTGCCATGTACTGTTGGACCTGGTGATGGCTTCAGGGAGGAGGAAGAGAGAGGGGATGGGAGAAACAGTGTCTTTCTTTCCCCATAGGTTCCTAGCGCTCCCTGTCTTTCCCACCTTGACTGTTCTTCAGTCTTTATCCAAAGTTTTTCTCCTACACAAGTTGTCTGAGAGCAGAAATATTCATCAACTTTCCCTTTATCATTTCTGTCTCATTCCTCGGTTTATCTCCTGCCTCTTTCAAAAGAAGACTTGCAGTAACTTATCAGAATGACACAACAGAATTCAAATTGGAGAAAAAAAAATGGTTAACAGAGAAATTTGAGTAGGGAAAGAAGAAGAGGGTGATGATATTTTAAGTTCAAAACGTTAATACCTATTTACTACAAGTAGGCTGTGATACTGTTTCAGATTTTCTAACAGCCGTATAAAGAGAAGATCCTACATTACCAGATTAGCAGTCTCCTTAGTGTATTAGGTAAGAGTGAAGAGGGGGCATAGGAGGAAAACAGAAGTCCTGGGAGGTACTTCAGTAGTTGGTGACAAGAAGGGTGAGGGTGCAGGTTAAAGCCTCTGCCTTCGGCTCAGGTCATGATCCCAGGGTCCTGGGATGGAGCCCCGCATCGGGCTCTCCGCTCAGCAGGGAGCCTTCTTCCCCCTCTCTCTCTCTGCTTGCCTCTCTGCCTACTTGTGATCTCTCTCTCTCTCTGTCAAATAAATAAATAAAATATTAAAAAAAAAAAAAGGGGGTGAGGGTGTAGGCCTGTCCTCACAGAGCACCTCCACCCTAACTCCTTTCCATTTCACTCAGAAATGTATGCATTCCACTCAGAGAATCTCTTCTTATTTATCTTCCTGGACATCCATTTCTTTCTGTCCTCATACCAACTCCCTTCATCCCAGTTTCTCATTTCTGAACTTGAGTCTCTTGCTTCACCACCTTGTCTTGTGTCTCTCCTATGTCCAAACAGAAATCTAGAGCATTAGCCCAAATAACCACACTGTTAGCAGCTTGGGTTGGGGAAGGTCTCTATGCCTGGTGCCAGGATGGTAATTAGCCATGGGGACACTTTAAAAAAAAAATTCACGTTAGAATTGTATAAGTAGATAGTTGATATAATATAATTGCATATTATACTTTGTGCTCTGTCTACTCAGGGAAATGATACCATCCACATGTGCCTGAAATCTAGGATATGTCCCGAGGAATTTTTTAGTGTTCCACTAACTTAATACTTTAAAGATTTACATTTCGTCTTTTCACTATATGACATTTTAAAATACTGCATGGATAAGTGAAGATATTCACTGAATTTGAATTCAGATAATTCAAAGGGTCTGCTAAGAACACAGCTTTCTTGATGTCCAAAGTACTTAGGCACCACAGTATCAACAAGGGGAAGAGAAAAACAAAAACTAAACTTACTCTCTGGGTTATTAGGCATCAGTACATGTTACTTTTCTCCATCCTGAAAAAGAGGCATGATAGTTTTTCTGAAGACTTAAAAAAAGAAACAAAAAAAAAGACTAGAGAAATGAGTGATCCAGTATCTTTCTGTCTCCTGCTTTATTTCTGGCTTTCTCAACAACCAAATAAAGGAAAGATATATATTATTAGATATAATTATTTTCACATTTCTTACTGTGAAAATTGTCCTCACCTGAAATAGCAAGATGATTGTCATAGCAAAAAGTATTCTTGAACTGCTTCAAAATTTACTTTGTATTTCTCTTTCTGTTCATAGATATAGACTCTAATTGTATAGAGTAATACTTAAGATTTATTAAGAAATCTTATGATTTATGAAGAAATCAGTTTCTAAACTTAAAATGAGAGCGTTTAAACTATTCAAATAGTGACAATATAGTATTCTACAATATTATAATACTTCAGCGTTGTAATAATGGTATCAGGAGAAATTCATGAAGTCAGAAAAGACTTCATGCACTATCCTGGGTCATCAAGAAGTCAATCTATTCTAATTTTTTTTATTTTCCCATTCAGTCCTTACCCATAGATTTCATCATTTAGGCAGAGTTAAAATCAAGGGCTAAGAACTTTTTAAGAGTAGCATGGTCATTTTCCTATTCATAAATAGCTGATGAAAAAGTTTTGAAAACCTCATTGCATGGTTAATTTATGAAGCTAAATGTTTCAGTTTTAGGAAAATGTTTATATCTTTGCACGAAAAAAACATGTTTTCTAGTATTGCTTGATAAACTAGAGACCCAAGATTGCATAAAAATGCCATGTAATTTTAGTTTTGAAAATTCAGGCTAGATTTTTTAAAATTTATTTTCCATCACTTCTTTGTCATGTAGTACTCTGTATCTTGAGGAGTTCATAAGTGCTAGGGATGACAGTTATAATTTTGTGTTCCTTTCTTGGAATTGCATTGATTCTACAATATACTTATTAGCTCTTCTACTTGTTCAACTCATATTTCTAATTGGAATCTGTTTTAGTAAATTTGAGTATTTTCATAAGTTATGGGGAAAATATTTTCAAATATATGATAAATGAAGTCAACATATTAAAAACGAAAGTTTGACTAGGTTATACTGGAAAAAATAAGCTGGCTTTGTAACTGTATATAGCCAATGTCCCCTGTGTCTCATCCCTTTAAACATTACCAGAAATAGAAAAATCCTGAATTATCTGGAGTTCAAGGGATCAGGATGGTGAGAAGGGAGGCACACAGATGGTAGTGGACTAAGGGATGTGAGTGTTGTTGTTGTTTTCCTATGATAGGTTTGTGAGTTGGCTTTTTAAGTAGCTTTTTCATCAGAAAGTTAATTTGCCTCTTAGCAC